>CM072802.1:23292500-23432500 GCA_037013495.1 Hippophae tibetana | reverse complement strand
CTGCTGCAACTGTAATTGAACAACGTGCCTCTGTTGTCATGTAAAGAGTGCCACTTTTCTTGCCTCGAGCAACTATCATTGCACCCTTTGAAATCTTCCAATCATCACCATGGAAGATCGTAGTGTAGCCTTCACTGGCCAACTGCCCGACTGAGATTAAGTTCCTTCTTAGATCGGGAATATGCCTGACATCCTTCAGCTCCCAAACAGATCCGTTCAACTTAATCTTCACTACACCTTTACCAATAATAGCACATGGTTGATCATCACCAAGATATACCTTTCCAAGGTTTCCGGGGACATATTTCTCGAATAATTCTTTTTGTGAAGTAGCATGGAACGATGCTCCAGAGTCTAACACCCAAGATTCTTCCTTGCTCTCCAAAGAGCATATCAATGCATCGTCTCCTCCTGAGGTGGAAGTAACATTTGCCTCTGCCTTCACTTGTTTGTCCTTCGGTGCACTTTTGCACTGATTTTTGTAGTGCCCGGTTCTTCCACAATTCCAACACTCGATGGTCTTCGAGCTATGGGAATTATTAGGATTCCTGGATTTGGACCTCCTGTCCTTTGATCTACCTCGGTAGTCTGTTCTGCCACGTCCATTCCCTTTGGTTGAATTTCTTCCTCTTGACTCTGTATGCAAAACTGAAGAAGTTGACGATTCACCTACCTCTCTACGTCGGATCTCTTCACTGAGAACCAGATCACGAACATCGTCAAATTTTAACTTATTGCTTCCTGACGAGCTACTCACAGCCGTGACAGTAGCATTCCAACTTTTTGGTAAAGAAGACAAAAGTATCAATGCTCGTACTTCTTCATCGAATTCAATTTCCACTGAACTCAACTGGGTTGTGACTGTGTTGAGTTCATTGAGATGTTGAGCTACCGATGCGCCTTCATTCATCCGCAAATTGAACAAACGCCTCATCAAGTGCACTTTGTTTGAGGCTGATGGCTTCTCATACATATTGGAGAGAGCTGCCATAAGACCCGCCGTGGTCTTTTCCTTTGCTATGTTGAAGGCAACATTACGGGATAGCGTCAATCGAATAACTCCGAGGGCTTGTCTGTCTAGAAGATTCCAATCTTCTTCCTTCATAGCTTCTGGTTTCTTCCCTGAGAGAGGTTGATATAGATTTCTTTGATACAGATAATCCTCTATCTGCATTTTCCAAAACCCAAAATCTGTGCCATCGAATTTCTCGAGTTTCACCCTTCCTTCATCTGCGGCCATTGCTCCCACTAAAATCTGACTTCCTCTGGATCGTTTCTGACTATTTCTGTAAACCACCGTGTATTAGAACACCTACGTCAACGAACAAATATCGTCGACAAAATGTCACTATTCACGTAATTCACTATTCACGTAAATAGTAACCTTGCAGAAAATTGACAGAAATCACCACCAATAGCTCTGATACCAGTTGTTGGGAAATTACGCAAATTTCCGATAAGCCAGATTTATGAGAAAGCAAGAATAGAAAAATAACACACAAATTTGATAACGGAGTTCGGCCAATCTTGCTTACGTCTCCGGACCTGCTGCAGATCTTTTTACTGAAAGGGAGAAATCACACAAGGTGTTTACAACACTCACAACTCACAACCCAATTACACCCAAGAAAATTACTCTCAATTTTCTCTCACAAAAGCTTTTCTCTCTAAGCTTTTCTCTCAATTGGAATGAACACTTTTGGATGGTAAATTCATTACAATTACACATCTATTTATAGGAAAATTCACTCCTTGAATTACTCCTTAAATTAATGGTTCCTTGAATTGCTCCATGTTTTACTCCTTGTTTTGTTCCATGTTTTGCTCCATGTTTTACTCCTTGTTTTGTTTCATGTTTTGCTCCATGTTTTGCTCCTTAATTTGCTCCTTAAATTAAGGAACCAATAATTTCCAACAAAAACTCCTTGAGGAGACACCGTATTCATGAAGTGCAAGCTGGTACCAAGCATCTTGAAAAGATTCCCAATAATTTCTTCTGTAGTCAATAACATTTTTGATGAAAAAAAGAAAAAAATATTATTTATAGAACTATAATTACAAACAAATGAGCATTAATGTTAGAACGAAATTGCATAAACTCGTAAAATAGAAAGGTTAATTCATTGTTTTGTAACAATTTTGATTTACTATTTATTATTTATGATTAAATAATTGATTTTTTGATTTATGATTTTTTGTAATAATAATTTAATAGTTTTCTAGAAAAAAAAAACAAAAATCACTTAAAAACTGTTTGGTAACGTTTATTTAAAAAAAAAACTTTAAAAATAGAGAAATTATTTTGTTATTATTTATAAATTTTTTAAGACTTGATTTATTCTCTAAAAAATGCTTGGTAAAAATAAAAAAAAATCATAAATTTGAAATTTAATTCAAAAAATTTATTTTTAAAGATTCTTGAACTATTCTATATTTTAAGAGTAATAACTTAAAAAAGTGAAAATAAAAATCACAAATAGTTATGAAACATACTTGATTTAAAAATTATTTAAAAAAATTAAAAATATAAAACCAAAATTGTTATGAAATAAACCTGTAAATTAACAAAAACATTTTATACGGTAAAGACAAGCCCTTTTTTATCACAAGGTGAAGACAAACATAAAAAATTACAATTGGAGATAATTTTCATTTTTTAACGACTTACTTGTTCCCTCTTCCAACGCATCTTTCACCTCACCCAGTGTAAATAGCATATGTTTAAAATAATGCATGTTCAGCCAACACCCAAATTTTTTTTTTTTAAAAAACATTTTTACCTGAAAGTGCTTTCTTTCGTCTCTTTGGCTCTATCCTTCCAACCTTTAAGTGTTATGAGTAAGAGAACATTGTTAGTTCATTAGTTTGTTTTGAGTCTAAGGATTGTAGCAGAGTATGTTTGTTTGGTTATGTGTGTATGAGGCTCTACTACTCTTGGAATGTGTTAATCCGTCATTCTTCATTTATTTGGATAACGCTGGTGTTGGATGGTTTTAGTAATCCTTTAGTTCTTTGTCTAGTATGATTATTAGTATCTTCTTAGTTCTTGTCATCTGCTTTATGTCTTTTGGAGTCTGTAAGCTTTAGCTCTTGTAATGAATCATTGTTTAGTTTGACAAAAAACAAGGCTCCACACATTTAAAAATAATTAAGTATATAAGAATTATAATTTTAATAAATCCATCCTTCAAAAGTGATTATAATTTAATTCAATTATTTTATATAATTTTACTTTAAAAAAAATTAAAAATAAAATATATAAAGATAAGTACTAGAAACTTGAAAGTTTCCTAAATCCATTATTAAATCACATCCAATTTTCAAATGGTCATGACACGTGTTCAAGTTGTCATATCTATCATCAAACATCTTGACTAATTTTCTATTAGTCAATTGTTCTTACTTCTTTTTCGGAGGGAGGGGAAAAAACCATGTCTCTCTTTATACTCATTTAAAAAGGTCCAGAACCTCCCTAGATATTCTCATGTGCGAGTAGCGTACACAAACGGCCTCCCTTACTCTCAATTATTTATTCATTAAATAATAAAAATATTATTATTTTTTATTATAAAAAAATTTATATATTATTTTACATTAAAAAATTTAAAATTATTTAATATTAATTATCATTAAATTTAATTTAATAATATTATTATTATTATAAATTATAAATTTTAATTTTTATTCCTTACCAAAGACCCTGTTTCGAGTATGAATCATTGACTCTTAATACCGTGAATTAAAAATAATAATAATAAAACAAAATGCATTTCAACTATAAGCTTTAAATGAGTTTGCCTAACGTACTAAAATTTATTTAAATTAAATTATAATTATTTAAATAATTTTAATACTAAATATCATTTAGTTAAATATTATTTTTATTATTATAATTTTAAAATTGTTAATTTTTTTTAATTTTTTCTTATTCTTTTATTTTGTACAAAAGAACCCCTTAGTTTCAAATATGAATCATTGACTCTCAACTCTCAAGGACGTAATTAAAAAAAAAACTAATAATAATAATAATAAAACAGAAGGCATTTCAACGACCAGCATTCAATGAACTGACCAACTATTCAAAAACAATTGTGGCTCAGATCTCAAAATGAAATAAATAAACTAATGAAGGAAGATTGTCTGGTCTCTAAACGAGAAATAAAATTCATCAGCTTGTTATTTTTTTAAGTTAAAATGTGTGTGATTTAATTAATTTTATAAACAAGAATAAGAGATTTGAATGTTTTTCACTTGTAAAATAGAACACCTACTTGGAAACTTGTACTATTGAGGCATGGGTGTTTCTTATTTAAAGAATAAAAAAATCAATAGGTTAGTAAAAAAAAATGTATTTTTTTTTTAAAAAAGAAGGGATATGTAGGGTCAGAGAGAAGATATCAGATAGTTTTTTTTTTAAATAGTTTTAGATATCAGTTAAATGCTAATTAATGATCTGTGATTTATTCCATTATTCCAACCAGGAAGAGATAATCTAAGTTTTTAGCCCAACACCTCCTATCTAAAAGAAAACTGATATGCACTCAAGCCTGTTAATCTTATGTATTTTTTCTTCATATATTAGTGTAGAGGAATTCAGCTTTTAACAGAGAGGGAGAGAGAAGAAAGAAGGAAGAAAATTACCTTCTTGGTAGTCTGAAGGAGTTCAGGAGGAATTTTGTAGAGATCTTCATCCACAGGTTTGGGGGGCTTGGTAGGCAAACGATGAGGCTTCAAAACGGTATCGTTTAGATGGTGGAGTTGATTACCGTACTGTTTAACTGGCTGTTCCAACACGTCACGTACCTTGGCTACCTTCCCTCCGGTTTGCTTTTTCTGCTCCTTAACAAGCGGGTACCGCTTTTCTCTCGTTCTTGTCTGCGTTCTCAATTTTCACACTTTCTTTCATCATTTTAATGCTTCAAACTATTTTTTCAATCACATTACGATTAATCTGGTAGCTTTAAATTGGATAATTAATTACATTATTTTTAATAAAATTGTATTTTAATTTCGGGTTATAAATTCATTACATTAATTTCGGGTTATAAATTTCGGGTAAAAAGTTGTGATTTTTTACTAATTACTAATCTAAATTACAGTTTCACAATTTATCGACATAATACATATAGTACAGAGCAGTAAAATACATGGATTATACCAATATCAGTCAGAATTCATAAATAAATTAATGAATGTCATGATTTGAAGTCTTCCTTTGTTTGTGTTTGCTGAAGCTATAAATTGATGTTTGAAACTTAAGAACACAACTGTAAGAAAAATTCTGAAGACATCCCAAGCTAATTATTTGTATATAACTCTTTTAGCCACAAGAGAGCAAGATTTTTAAAGCAATTAAAGGAATTTAGAACTCACCTTTCGGGCAGGAGGAGCAACAGCACGAGAAGACTTGAGAGAATGATCAATGGTGTAAATATCACCTCGAACATAGGGATCACTCTGTTCGCCAGAGGAACAACTGTAGCGAATCAAACCAGCTTGTCTCGCACACTCAAAATACTGAGTTATTGGCAGCTCATTTGCGTATTCCCAGTTACCAAATGCTGGTATTTGCCCCCTTCTTTTGCAATTTTCCTAAATATAATCATCACCATCCACATATCAACACACAATAAAAGCCATACAAACAGAACAGGAAGAGAGAATAAACAGAGCAAGTAATTAGTAAAGTATTTTTTTTTTTTTTTACTTACATCCATTGTAAAAGTGCTTGCTAGAAAGTTCTAACAGAGGTTGGAGTTTTCTTTGACTACTTTATATTTTCCACTTTGTTGGACTGGCCCGTTTGGCCGGGTGGTTGTTAACTTGTTATAAAAACTGAAGGGAATTAATTATGAAGAACAAGTTATGCTAAAGGTTAAATGTTGTGGGGATTCCTCAGAAATCCCAAGAAGCGATATAAATTATTCTGCTCGGAATTGAAGAAATAATCAAAAAGCCCTTTTGGATAGCACAGTATAATTACTGTAGCAAATAAAGACAAGGGGATTGGGAGTGGTTTTCAACTTTTTTTGCAGAATATACATATCGGGAGTGCTTTATGCTGACTTTTGTTACCAGTCGTTGACGATGTACCTAATCCTACCTCTACTACCTCCAATTGTCCCCATGCCCCTAATAGTTTAATTTTGAAACACAGAGAGAGAGAGAGAGATTTGATTGGTTCATGGTGGGAAGGGCCTCTGTCTGGGCCCTATAAGCTCCACGGGTTTACACCTAACAAGATATGGAAATTTATTTATCTATTAAAAAGAAAGTAAAAGTGAATGTGCCTAAATAAGTTAAAGTTGGTATGACCAATCTGAAAAGTTCTCTGGTTTTACGGCTTTTTATCAATGGCTGCTGCTAAACTTTCTTCTGTTTACTGTTTTATGTGGTGCTTCCACTGAAAGCCACTCTCATCGCCTTCTATTAAACGAAAAACCTAAAGGTAATTACTTTTTTCGTAGATTCGGTAGGAATATATTTGTCTTTTACACAACAAAGCACCTAACCTATAAGTTTAATTTTTATAATAACTCAATTACATTCGGTTAAATTATACATTTAATTTTTAAATTTCATATTTAAGTACATAAATTTTATAACCATAAGATTTAATTTCAAAACTTTTAAAACTTTACGTTTATATCTTAAAAAAATTTATTTATAAATACATATTTTAATAGATAAGTTATAATATATGTGTAAAATATTAAAAATTTAAGAATTAAATTATAAGTTTTAAAACTTTAAAGATTTATGTTTGATATTTTAAAAATTTGTGATCAAATTATAAGTTTTTAAAATTTAAAAAAAAATTATGTAAAAATTTAATTAAAGTTTGAGAATAAATTGGGGTAACATTTTAGTTTAAAAAAGAAATGCTAATAACTAGATGAAGTGTTGGTAAAAATAGTAGCCGTCAAAGTGTTGGACAATTACTAGTGTCTTAAATATTGAGATAATTAAATAACATATTATCAAGTGATCTTCTCTTCACGAGGAATTCATGAAACAAAGACATTAATAACTTAACAAAGGCATGACTTTTGTGATAAATATTAGAGAACATTTCATATAGAGTACACACTTTCATTAATGGGATTATCCCATATTCTTTGCTGAAGTTATTTAATAATATTTCAAATGTGCAAACTACCGAGCAAAAGGTTTATAACATTTATATACTTATATTTGAGAAAATTGATTTACAGTGTACTATATATATATAATCACTTCATTTTAATAAATTAAATATATTAGAGACTTTATCTTAATATAATATATTTTAATCATTTTATTGTTACATTTATAAAATTTTAAACATTTTAGACTAATATATTTATTTTTAACATTTTTTTTCAACTTTTGAGACTCCATTTTTCTCTTCTAATATCTACTTATTTCCTACTATTAAGACTTAATTTCATTCAATTTAAAAAGAATTCAAAAAAAAAAGAATTCAAAAAAATCAAAATTAACAAGAATAATTCAAATATTCAAAAATATAATAATAATGTGATTAAATTATACCATTTTTTTTAAAAAAAATTATCAATATGACCTTTATAAAGAAAGATCAAATTAACATGATATCCTTACTGAAATTAATATAAAAGTCTTGAATTTTATGTATTTCTTTTTAATTAAGAGAATGTCATCCTACTTTATGCTTATAATTTTTTTTAAATAACGTAATAATTGTCTAGAGCCACGCGTCTCCTATCCAATGTGTATTTGTATTAGTTTTTATTTTTTTTTAAATATAATAATAAAAATAATATTTTTATTATTTTTAATTAAAATGTAGTGGTAATAGTGATAACACAATACTATTATTAAATGATGAAAAATATGATTAAATTATAATTTTATCACCAAGTGTTTTATAAATTTAAAATTCTTATTATTATAAATAATTTATTTGAAAATTAATTTTTTTATTACGTCACTATGATTTTCCAAGACGATCTCGTGGCTTCCTTGAATTTGAAAACAAAACGAGAATTGGCAGACTTTGGCTCACTTTCCAATACTGAAATAATAATTTATTTATTTTTTGTGACGGAGAACCAAGATCCATCACAGACAGTTAGAGATTGCTAGAATCAGTCATGTGAGAGTACAGATTTCACCCTCTTTAAATTTTTAGATTATATGGACATTACTAAAGACACGATGCTCTACTTATATTGTTCACTCGATTCTTTTTAGCTTTATATTATCGTACATTCAACGGATGGCCAAAAAAATTCAAATACTGGATGAAAAGGTATTAATTGTTGAATTATGGTACTTAGAATATAACTTTTAATAATATGGGACCATAAATGTTAAAAACATAAAAAAAAGCATATATTTTTGTAAAAACATCTAAATGATTATATAATACCAATACATAACAAAACATAATAAATTTGTGTATAAAAATTTGTACAAATTTATATATATTTTTTAAAATTTCTCAACACAATACTACCAAAACACTAATTAAAGTAGCAGGTAACGAACTATAAAAAATATATACAAATAATAAAAATGATGAATGTTGGGAAACGAATTTTATTTTATTTGCATTACTTCTCAAATTAGAATAGAATATAGTTTCCCTTCAAAAGGTGATACCTGAAATGCTGAGAACACTCTCTTACCTACTCTTTTATACAACCTTCTATATTTTTAAATTAAATATAACATTGTATTTTTCAAAAGGTATATTTCTTGAAGTACAATTTTAAAAAGAAATTATTCATGGTACTTAAAAAGATAAGAGAGTATACCAAAGGATACCCCTAGTAATTCTCTATTTCTTATATGGGTGGGAACTCTTATCAATTATAAAAATAAATAGTTTAATTTTTTTTAATTTTTGAATTAGTTGTAATTTATTACATAATTTTTAAGAAAGAATAAAATAAATTTAAAGTGTGATTTTTTGGATTAATATACATTAATATAATTGTAATAACTAATAAATATTTAGTACTTCTTGTCAACTATCATAGTAAAACTCTTATTAGTTCAAGTGTAAAAATTGATAAATTTAAAAGGATAATTTTTATTTTATTTTTTGGACACTATAAATAAGAGTCCTTTCACAAATTAAACTAGCTAAAACAAATTAAAAAAGTTGACTTAAATGTTAGAATTTCTTAAAATGATATCAAGAATTTGATCTCCTTCAATTTGGAAAAAGGGATAGATATTACCGTCTCAGTTAGTAATACATTTATCTTATATTTAATAATTTTCTTTTTTATTTATCAAAAAAATTAAGTTTTAAAGTATATGAGAGAAGATAAAATAATTATTATGAGTGTATCTATTTTGGAGTAGGAAAATACTTATTCCATGTAAATTAATAAATACATTATTATATGCTTTCAATAAATCACAAATTTATTAAATTTATATGGAAGAAAAAAATTTAAATATAAAAATAAAGGATGTGCAAAAAATTTGATCATCTGATCCAATCTGATGGTCGGATCGGATGAATTTTTTTTCCATCTGTTAAGTGTGGATCGGATGATGGATTTCACTACAATTTATCTGATCTCATTCTATCCGATTGAAATTAATTATATATATATATATATATATATATATTTATTAAAAAAAATATATAATTAATATATATTTATTAAAATATATATATAATTAATATATATTTATTTGATTTTTTAATGTTTTTTTAATTCAAATAATTTTATGTTATGATTTATGAGAAAATTTAAAAAAATTATTTAAAAATATAAAAAATAAAATTAATTAAGTTTATTGGTTGAATTGATCGGATGTTATCCAAATAATTTACGGATCGAATTGAGCGGATGTGAAAGATGATCAAATCTGTTGCGGATTAGAATGTTTCAATCCGAGCAGATGGTCAAATCAGTATAAAATCAAGAGTTTCGATCCGATGAACATAACTATTAAAAATATATGCACCATTTATTATAAATATATAAAAATAAAAATAAAAAATTATGTTTTAGATAATTGTGGAGAAAACAAATGAATGTTTATGTTTAAAAAGTAATTGTAAAATTAAACTAATCATGATTGAATTATTAATTAAGATGAAGGGAGGGTCTCACACATCCAAAGGATATGGTATTCGGGCCTAAGAAGATATATATATTTGTTATTTGTCATGAGAGGTGGTATGCACCTGTTACTTAGAAATAATTATTACCTTTATCTCAATGGATTTTATTAGAATTGATTGGAATAGAAGTGGCATAAAAATAATTTTAATTTTATTATATCTTAAAATTTAAAAATAATTAAAAATTAATAAAAAATAATCATATGATCGAAACCCACCTTAGGCAAATGGTCTAGGCCTCGGACTGGTCCTTGACATGCCTCTAAATATTATAAAAATAAAATATGTGTTAAAAGCATGGCTTATGGTTGAAAATGAAAGTCCAATTATGAAAAATATATGTATTTATTGATAAAATTATATTTTTTTTATGTAACTTAAAATACGAGAGAGACGTGACTTATCGCACAATTATTACATGAACCACTTTTTTAGATTTATCAAGTATAAATAATAGGTAATCTTTTATAATTTTTTATGGTAATCTTTATATGTATTTTTAACATAATAAAGGCCTTGCTATCCTTGAATGTAAACAACCAGTTTAATTATAGGGCAAATATGTAGAATAATAATCATTGAAAACATTCTTCATGATTTAGTAAAGTTGATGCTACAGCCGATTGATATGCACGAGGATACAAATTCTAACACTATTATAAAAATGAATATATATAAATACTTATAATAGCACCTAATTTTATCGTTGGGTTAAAAACATGATAAATATGTTTAAACTCATATAATTGTACTAAAAAAGGGTAACCAAGACTTTTTTAATTGAACAACAAAAAATTGCAGAATAATATTACTAAAAATTAAACTGACGAATTTTGACATAAAGTGTCACTCTTACCGTTACTGGTTTGGGTACCATATTTTATGTACTTAAGCCGAAAGAATGTGTTTCATACATACCGTATCCCAAGTCAGTGACAGTAAATTACTTTTCAAGAGGCATGAGTATGGCGTAAGAAGTCGGAGGCATGAGCCTTTCTACACATTTACTGACGCAAATGCCAAAGTGCTTAAAGTTTTTCGTTGCTATGCGACCCGTACAACGGTTGAAATTACTGTACAAGACAATGGTTACATTTTAAAACGTTGAAGCGAGAAGTCAAGTGTGTCATATTCCTCATAACTAAATTTTTGTACTAGAATGATCTTAAGAATTATTAAACATCCCACTATAAGTCTATAATATTCTATATAATTGTCACTCTTGTGATCATTTCAAATCTATAATCCATAGCCTTTTATCTGTATGCTACTATTTAGCTTCCCATAGTTTCTATATTGGTTTACTAGGTAATTATATATATATATATATATATATATATATATATATATATATATATATATATTAAAGTTGAAATGATATTTTGTGTGATTTGAATTTATAACTTAAAAAATGAAAAAAAAAAAGTGTGAATTTTATCATGCCCCGTTAAGTAAATCATTATATACTATTTATTCAAGCAATTTTATTTTACAAAATTAAGATAATGATATTTTTACACTCATTTTGTTATTGTCACAAAGAAAATAAATAAATTATGTATTATATTTGTTTGTCACTAAGCTAAAAATATGCAATAAATGCGAATAGAGACAGAAGCAGCAATAGCTTGCTTACTGCAAGAAACTGCATGATAAAAGCTTGATGGTAAAAGAAAATTAAAACCAACAAATTATGATATATCAACCAAGAATGAGGAAGAAAAGAGGATGAAAATGAGCTAGAATACTAGCAAAGAGTAAGGACATATGAGCATTGTGCTCGGAAGCATTCTAATGGATTGATAAGTGATAGGACCTTATCAAGTATCTAGTATTATGCTTAAACTGTGCAAACAACAAAGTTGGTAAATTATAGACTTGGAACTTTATCAAGATATAATATGTATCTACAAATTATAGAATATTAAAGATAAATGAAAATTTGAGATCTCTTTCTAACATAGGGCATGGGTGCACAATCATCAAGGACCTATCAAGTTAACATAATCAACAATAGAGTTCCAAACCAAAAAAAAGGAACACACATATCATCAATTGCGCAATGCTTGGTATGCCCATGATAACTATCAAGTTCCAGTTCAATCGTTAAAGCTTCTGCCTACCTACATAGCACTGATACCTAAACATGTTACGTAATGCACGATCCACAAACGTCAAAACACAATTAACTCAATAATTAAAAATATACTGATACACCCTGGGATTAGCTAACAATAAATAGAAAAGACAAATGGTAAGTTAAAAAGTAAACCATTTTTCCCCTCGTTAAACCTATGTTAAAAAATCCAAGAACCCATAACACAAAACTAAAAACAAAGAGAAGGGTAAGTATATAATCCATACTGAACTATTCTTCTCCTGTTCGAAGAGGCCAGGAGGTAAAGGGAGATCGCAAGAGATGATGGCTGAACGAAGAACAGAGAACGATGATGGTTGCTGCCTGTTGGATGGCCTCCCTGCAGATTGCAGATGGAGTCTTCCTTTGAATGGCTCGACACTGGTGGCGTTAAGCAGTAGGGCATTGGTGTTGGGCTTGCCCGTTTGATGTTGGTGCTGGACGTCACGCGAATGTTGGGAAAAATGGGAATGGGCTAGAGTTTAGGAAAAATGTGAACAAATTTTAAAAACAATTTGGATCGGTTAAATTAAACCGGCAAAATTTAAAAAATAAAACTGTGCCATTCTTTAGATCTTTAGAATTTTAAAAAATAATGAGACCAATTTAAGCAAAATTTATAAAATAAAATTGGTTCGATTTATTTAACTCACTGAAATTTTAAAAAAATTGGACCTATTTTCACAAAATGGGTGAAATATTTTGAACCAGTTTTCCAAAAATTGATGAATTTTGAATTTTTTCTTCAATTTTGAATAAATTGTGAAAAATAGGTGACAAAATATGACAGTTTTATGATAGCGGATGGAGAAGCCCAAAAAAAAAAAAAAATGGATAGTTGGATGACGAAGCTAGGCATTAATGGTAGTTGGCTGTGGACTATGGGTGTGGCTATGAAGGAGTAGGAAGAGGAGTCAATTGGTAGTGGGCTATGGTAATGGAGGTTGGACTTCGACAATCACTGCGAGGATAAGGAAGAATTTGAGAGCGTTGGTGTTTTATTTGTTATTAAATTTAGGTTTTAGATTTAATTTTTTTATTAGAAGAATTTTTAAGTTTTAAATTTTAATTAATTAATAATTTAAAAAATATATATAAAGAATATTAATGTCTAATATCTTAATAAAATTAATTTGGTTTACTTAATATGTTAATAAAAATTAGTTTGGTTGATTTTAAATGAGTTTTTTGGTAAAAAATCGAAATCAAATTGATATTTTCAATTTTTTTAATAATCGACCCAAATTTATTGAAATAGACCCAAGAAAAAAAAATACCCTTATTTGGTTGGAATTGATATATTTTTTTTAAACATATTTTTATTTATTATTAGATTTTTTTTCTTCATAAAAAACTTCTTTTTTATTTTTAATTTTTTTTATTCATATGTATTTTTGGGTACATTTTTACGAAAAATTATTATGGAAGTAATACTTTAACTTGGTAGTTTTTAAAAAAAACTGACAACGTATTATATTTTGTTGGTTTTTAAAAAAACAGCTTATAAATTTCTGTCCAAAAAGTTTACTTTTATCAAGATGTATAATCAATACAAAGCTTATACACACGAGAAAAAGAAATCAACAATTTCACTAAGATAAATACTAAAGTACACGTTGTCAAATATCTTAAAACGATAAATAATAAATAATTTTAAAAATAAAAATATATTTTTAATTTTTTTTATATTACTAAGTGAATTTTGTTATATAATTTTTCAATGACTTGTAAGAACTTTTTTTTTCTTAATTTATGAAGAAAAATAAAAAAATTAAGTTTTTTCTTAAATAACAATATATTTATATATTTATAATTGAAACTCAATGTTTATGCTTTTTATAAGATTGAGCCAAAATCTGATTAGAATACTGTTTTCTTGGTCTCATTAAATGGGCTTACTAGTAAACCTCTATGGCCCAAACAATTTCGAAGGATCGTTTTTCTATATTGAGAGTAAAGTATACGTGTAAATTGAGAAAATATATTAATAAGATTTATAATTTTTTTTTAAATATTTTATCACTTAATTTTTAATGATATAAAATGGTAATAAAATAATATTTAATTAAGATATCTTATTCATCCTTAATATGTTTAAATGAGATAAATAATAATATAAAAATAATAAATGATAATTTATAAATTTAATAAAAAAAATAACAGAATATATATCTAAAGTTAGATACATTAAGGTTACAATATAAATAAAATAAACAATAAATATAGATGCTCTAATTGTAGTGTGTCAATTCAATTATGGATTATCAACACAATATGATATAAATGATTTTTATTTAAAATTAATTATTAATTTTTTTAATTATTATAAATAAATAGATTGATTAAAAATAATTTAATTTAATCATAATATTATAAAATAGATAAATTTGAGTTAAAAATACGAATACGAATAAACACGTCACAAATAATCAATAAAATTGTCAATAATTTTTTAATCTTTTATAAAAATAGTTAAAAGTCATCCATAAATATTTAAAAAAAAAATCATCCATAAATAATTAAAAATAAATTAAATGTTCAATCCTAGCTTTCATTTGATTTACTAGGATAAGTAACCAATAAAAATAAATATATTGATAGGACATAACCCGATTATGAGAAATTTAACATTAAGTAGTAGTTTTACAGTTGGGATCGTTATTTTAATTATATTAAGATTTTATTTTTAATATTTTTTTATCCATGGTTTTGAGGTAGTGACTTAATGATACTCTTGTGTAAAAAATAATGTATTAATTTGATGCAAGTTATCATTTAATTGAATTTTTTTTACATATATAATAATACAAATATTATATTTAGAAGATTTTTCGAATAATTGATCAATTAATTGATAATTGATTATCTGAAAATATATTCTAAATATTATTTAATTAATTGATTATTTAAACTAAACTAATACAAAAATAATATGTGAGTCATTCATGCATTATAAAAACTATTAATTGTATGCGTGTATTATTATATATGTAAAAACAATTTAATTAAATAAAATATTATTTTAAATATATGAGTAAAAATAAAATCATTATACTCATAAAGTAGCAAACCCTCTTATTAGTTAACCAAAAATATTAACAAATAAAAAGAAAATAATTCTTAACGACACAGAACGTTTGAAGGAGTTGAGTGTCAGAAATATTCTTGTTTGCAGTTGTTATAGCACCTTGTCATATAATATTCAATCCGATTGCCATCTGTAAAAGTAACAATATTAAATATTAACATTATGAAGAAGAAGAAGAAAAAAAATATGAATAAATATTGCTCTAGGAATTCATGATTAATTGTTTTCTTATATATGTGTGGATCGTTTCCAGTCAGACCTAAATTGAATACTCATGGGGGTAAATATAACCAAAAACATTTCTCTAATTTTGGATACTGTCTGGTTCGGGTATTATTCAAGCTAGGATCAATGATATGGACTGTCGATTTGTTTTAAATAATAACTCAATTTAAAAAATGAAAAAGTATCTAAAAATAAATATAAAAATGGTTAACTGTAATTGGACACAAAATGAACCCCATGTATTGAACTGTTTGTGTCATGTATTGGTATGGTTCGAATCAATTCAAATAACATTGTAAATACTTGTAGATAACTCTTAGAGTATATATTTATAATACAAAATACAAAATACAAAATGTTAGATAAAATACAAAATGTTAGATCAAATTGAATTTACAATAAGTATAAATATGGGTATATATTTATAAAAAATAAAAAAAAAGTAAGAAAAGTAAAATGATAATAATAATTACCATAACTAGAGTGGTCTTGGATAGTAGATTTTGTGCAGCCAATGGTACAAGTATATAGCAAATTAGACGGTATGCTATGACGTGTAAGTAAATTAGCACACTTCTTTTCCACACAAATGCCAACACAAGTCCCATATTCTTTGAGTTTACGTTTCCATACGAAATGAAAACATTCATGGACATTGCACCTCCAAACACATATAGTAAACTCTGATTTGAAAGGAGGGTTAAAATACCTAGGGCGTATGTTAGCTTCTGTTTCTTTGGTAGGAATTAATAAAACAATGAGTATTCCACTCATAACAATCATTACAAGTTTCTTCTTCCAAATTTCAAAGCAAATCTCCATAAACAATATTTTTTTATTTTTCATCTCAATTAATTTTCCCAATTATTCGTTAATTATTACTTGATACCTTTGTTTACATTTTGATCATATTAGGTGCTTTTTATATTTAGATATTCATTCTTTTTTCTTTTTTGTAATTGTAAACATTATGCCTCTTGACGACCCAAAGTAAAAAAGAATTACTATAGACACATGTAACTCTTGATTTGTACGATGAGTTATTTATGCTTTAGGTTGGTGGAATATAATATCTTATCAATTTTCCCAATTATTCGTTAATTATTACTTGCCTTTGTTTACATTTTGATCATATAATTAGGTGCTTTTTATATTTATATATTCATTCTTTTTTTTTTTTGTAATTATACCTTTGTTTACATTTTGATCATATAATTAGGTGCTTTTTATATTTATATATTCATTTTTTTTTGTAATTATAAACATTATGCCTCTTGATGACCCAAAGTAAAAAAAATTAATATAAACACATGTACCTCTTGATTTGTACGATGAGTTATTTATGTTTTAGGTTGGTGGAATATAATATCTTCTCAAGCTACCTTTATTAATACTAATTTGGGATATAATAGCGATTCAAATTTGATAAATATTTAATAAAAAAATTATCTTAAAGAAATTGTATTACATAGATTTTGATATTTTTTTTATTTTTTATATCTTTATTTTATTATAAATTTAGATTTTATATTATTATAATAAATTTCATTCATTTTTATCTATATTTAAAGTAAAATCTTGATTGTAAACCTCAAAATTTCTTATACTCTATACTCACACTCTTTTATTAATTTAATTAGATTTGTATATTTTTCATATTCGTTATGCTATATTTCATTTTATTTAAAATGCTTATTTTTGTTGCATTGGATTTGCAGGAACCAAATAAGGTGATTGTTAACAAAGATAATGCATATGATTCAGTTAAAGAAATATGATTTAGTTAAAAATATTTTTTAGATACATCATAAAACACACTAGATGAATATAAGATGTGTGTTAGTTAAAACAATGAATATGAGCTTGTTTATATAGGAAAATTAAAACGTTAATGTTAGATTAAAAGGTAATAACCTTTTTATTAATAAAAGATTAATAATATTAAATAAGTATAATATGGCAATACATACATTTGATTCAAGTAAACATAGAGATTTTAAGCTAAAAAGTTCAAGCTTAAATAATCAAAATCTTTTTTCGATCGATCCAATAATGATTAAATAATAACCTAAGAGAGTCCAAATTCAAATCAATTGATCGAAGTCATCTTCGATCGATCTACTCCAATCAAATTCAACATAAAAGTACCTAGATCGAACACGATCGAACAAGACCTTCAATTGATTGAGCATCATATATACAATATTTTCCTATATGAATGAATTCAATTATAAACGTATTAGAAAATATGTGTATACCTTAAGCACATCAATTTGAAACTCGAATGTTTCTTCAAATTTGAATAATAAACATCATAATGTGTCTAGAAACTAGATTACACTTAACCGTTTTATTCACAAATAATCTCAATATACATAAACCTTACATAATTTACCAATTTTAATTATTGAAGTATTTAATATATTTGTTATCTTGATTACAACTTTTATAAGTAATTTGGTACTTAATTAATAAAATTTTATTTTTTAAAAAGAATTAACTTTCATTGTTAAATGTGCATAGGTTCAAAATGATAGTAAATTTTTATCTTCAAATAACTAATTACAAACTCACACTCATTTATTTTGATGGAGATTTGAATCATTATCATCTTATTAGAGGTAATATATCACATTGATTAACTACATGTTATGATAAAGTTTATTATAATTATGAGTGTCTCTACCTATTGAGTTGACCATTTAGGATTGTGTAATTTATTATTCTTATGGACTTCGATATGGTATAAGAATTTGATATGATTGAGCCAAAAGCTTTATGAGCCTTTTCTCACAAAAAAAAATTTAAATGAACATTGCAAAAGAAAAAATAAAGTAACAAAAAATATAATAAATTAGGTTAAAAATATAAAATTATGATTTTGCAAGAAACAAATATCTACACTTTGAAAATATATGTTAAAGTAATGTCCCACATTGATTAAAATAATATTATGATAGAGTTTTGTATTTTCACACTTTGGATTAACCTTTTGAGATTGAGTAACCTATAACTCTTAAGTAGTTTTACATATTTTAGTACTTCATAGTTTAAATATATATCATTATATTATAAATTAATTAACCAAAATATTAGCAAATTGGTATTTGGAAGAAGTGATGTCACTAATTACCTGCGTGAGTGTGGCCATAATTTTTTAGATAGGAAGAGATCGTGTATATTTTGGTGTACTAAATATTAAATATAAAATTTATAAATTAAAAATAACGAGTTGTAACACAATATAATGGAGCTCATTTAAACATGTTAAAGTTCTAAAGCTCAAGTTTTATTTACGAACTTTATACTTCATTCATTCAAACAAAAGATACAAAAATAATTAAATCAATAAAATAAAAATATGTTAAATTATTATACATTAAAAAATTATTTTTATTGTAAAATGAGAATAATCACTTTCTTATCCTCAAAAAATTGTAATTGTTTCCTAGATAATGAAGAAACAACATGACATTTTGGTATTTTACTTTTACCAAGTGAATATATTAATCACATTTATTAAAATAAGTATATTTTAATTACATTATTGTTATATTTTTTATGTTTTAATAGTTTTTTGTCAATTTTTTAAGATATTTTTTATCGAAAAATGAAAATTGAATTGAAATAAATCTTACTAATAAGGGCTCTATTAGTAGAATTTTGAAGTAAAAAAGTTTTAAAAAAGTAAACTAAAATTATCAAAATTTTCTTAAAATATAAAAAAATATTTACATATGTAAAAATAAAATGATATATTATATTAATTTAAAGTAAAGTTATATATTAAAATAAAGTGAACTTGAATTTTTTTTTAAAGAATTACTTTTAAGTTTTATAGGATAAAATATTGGTCATAATAGAAGCTCGGTTGAGCCCATAATGTGGCTCTACCAATGATTGTCCACATAAAAATCACACCAAATATATGGGACTATAATCTTTTGCTTGTTTATACTTGTTTTTGAATGTTAACTGTGTATTTTATATTCAATGTAAATAGTGAGTTGAAATTATTAATAAAAAATAATATTTTAACTATTAGATTAAGAATATATAATTTAGATTTAACAATTAAAAATAGAATAGGGAATCGAATTCCTAAAAATATAATTGATGGTTCAAATGACATTGTCATTGAATATTTTCCTCAAATAACGAGCCTAATTAAAGTGATTTTTGAGGATTGGTGTCATTATGTTTTCATCACATTTTACCAATTTATTGTTCATTTGGACTTAAGTTTTTGGAAGTATTTAAAGTAAGATATTAAAATGTAACTCAAATCAAAGCTAGAAGACTAGAGTACCCTTTTCTAATTATTATTTTTACAACTTCATGCCTACTTTATGTGATCATGAATTAGTAGCATATCTGCAATAGCACGGCAAAATGAAAAAAAGGAGAAGTAGATTCATAGAATAGTGGCTTATAGTGTTTATTATGGTCACAATAATTTTAACAGAGAGAAAAAAGTTCAATTTTAAAATTTGAAAAAGAAAATTAGACTAATTTATAAAGTGTGTCCTCCCCAGAAAATATTTGATCCATGGTTGTTTTCGTATTTCATCAAATGAAAGCATCTTTGCTGCATTTCTTGTAGCAGGTTGACATATATCCTTCGATTTTATCTCCATCTGCCACAAAATTAGTAAAATTGACAGCAAAAAAAAAAATTGTATATATATATTTATATATAGTTGAAATAAAAAAAATTGTATTATATGATGCGTTTTTTTTCTATAGATAGATATATATATATCTAATGATGATATTTTTAATTAAAAATAGTCAAATATTTTAACAAATTTTTTCCATCAAACTTAAATAATTTTTTTTTTATCTAATGTGGAGACTTAGATATTAGAAAATGATTTTTTTTTTAAAATTGAAATAAAAAAAATTCTTAAAAATTTGAGCAATTTTTATACATATATAGAAAAATATATGTCATTTCATTATATTTAATGAATTTTTTTATATAAACTTAAACGTGTTATTGTTTGACACTTTTTTTAAACTTAATGATACATTTTTAACAAACAAAAAAAAAAACAAATTTTCTAAACTAAGATAATAAACAATACATTTGACTTAAATAAATATATGTACCATTCCAACTCTTCACCCTTAAAACTAATCCAACTTGATAAAAGTAAAATTATTATAATTTAATTTGTTATTTCTAATTTTTTTCCTTTTGTTTTTCCTTTCTAAAGAGAATTAATTTGAGTTTTATACATACCGTAGTAATCCAAGTTATCGATAGTAAACTTTGTACAACTAAGAGTACATTGATATAAAAAACTCTCTTTTTCTATGAAAGGCCAATAAGTGAGACAATATTTATCAACACATATACCAACACACGTGCCGAATTCCTTGTACTTTTTCTTGATTACTTTACCCATACAATAGTTGAAATTACACCATATCAAACATTTGCGAAACATTTTAATTTGTTGAAGAATGTCAACAACTCTTTTATCACCATCTGCTTGTACTAATGCATTTGCATTTGAAAGTGATATTAAATATCCTAGTGCAATTGTCATAGCCACTCTTGTGATGATCATAATTTTGAAACTATCATCCATGGCTTTATGCTATTAATTAGCTAGTTTTAGCCACTATGCCATAGTTCTTATGTTGGTTTACTAGCTACTTATATATCAATATTTAGATGATATTTTATATATCCTTTGGTTATTGATTTTATTAGATAGCTTTTTCTCATATCATTCCATGTCTCTTGGTTTGCACAAAGTATTATTTGCCTATTGATATCATTGGAGGCATACTATGTCCTACAACAATTATAAAATTATTGGAATTCTTTTTAGAATGATGATAAGTAATTTGGATTTTTTTTCTAATAATATATACTAATATAGTACACACAATTGTATATATACAATTACAGCTTTTGAACCCAAGCTCTCGTAGATCTTAGGTAGTGTTTGATCTCTTAAAATCTATTTAACTTTTTAATAGTATTTAACGGTAAATTAAATATATGATAGTGTTGTCCCATTGGTTGTACTTAGTTGTAATATTATCAAATGATAAAGTTAAAAAGTAGGTTAATAACTTTCTCAATGTTTTGATGATATATTTATTTGTTACGTTATTAATTTTGCATGAAAGAAAAAGATGGATTTATTTTTAATTTTATGATATCTATATAAATTATAAGTATAAAATTATTTTAAAATAAGAGTTATAAATGTATCATAATTTAACAAGCTATAATTAAATGTTTACTATTTAAGTAAATGTGAAATTTAGAAAGAAAAAAATGAAATTGATTATTACCTTTACATGAATATTAAATTTATATAATACAAATAATATGTAATGTATGTGTATCTATAATTTGAAAGATTTAAAAAAATTAAGAAATTTATATTTTTCCATATATAAATATATTTTAGATATTTTCGAATATTCTTTGAAATTTTTGAAAAAAAATTAACTTAAAAAGATTTCAATTTTTTTTTACGTTATCATGAAAATGTTGAGAAACTTTTGAATATTGTAAATAATAATAATAATAATGACAAAAAAAACTTTTGAAATCGGTATCTTCATTTTACAATTTTTTTTATTAATATGAATGTGTACACTGATGCCAAGTACATTTTGAAAAAGTATAATATATAAGATTCATTTCCTGATTTGTTGGCTTCCCGTCGTGGAGAGTAAAACTTTTTTGGATTGAAAATCACAGATATAATTGAAGCCGTTGCGGCACATGGTGGATCGCATCTTAATAAGTTTAGTGAATTGTATTAAGTAAATTATATTATAATTAATTGATTACAATATATATAATATAGTTGATAATAAGATTTATATTTAAAATATAGAATAATATGTAATTTATTTTATATAGTTTTCTTATGTATCAAATAATTTTATTATATAAATTTATTTAAATTAATATATAATTTATTTTTTATATTTTTCTTACATTTAAAAAAAATACTAATTTTTAATGTGAAATAAAATAAAATATTAAGACACGTAATTCTAGAAATGAAATTTTCTAATAGATTGAGTAAACTATCTAATGCCATTTAGACTCACATTTCTTGATAGGACAAAAACGTCTATATAATTTTATTATTTTTATTCTTTATAATACGATTTGACTTTGTAGGTAAATACATGACTTTACATAAAGTATACAATAACAACATATTTTTTCACAATAATAAAGACCTTGGTTTTATAAATTTTATACAGTTATGTGTTTGATCGTAAAGTTAGACTGTATTATATAAAATAAAAAAATTTGCTTTTGTAAAAGTTTTATCCAACTAGAGGGTATAGATCTAAATTTTATTAGACACTTCACTTAGTTTGTTTAAATTTTAAATTTTAAAATTATGTGACTTGAATTTTTCTTGTATTTGAATTAAAAATAATAATGAATTTTTTTATATATAAAGAAACTACATAAAAAATTACATATTATTTTATTAAAATATTTATCGTCAATTACATCTTATTATATTATGAAAATTGCTACCAAATACAATATAAATTAATTATATATAATATAATTTAATACATTTTATTCTAATAATTATATTTAATATATTACACCAAATAATATTAAAAAAATTAATATCATCTAACAAAATCATATCTCCAAGAATCTAGTGTAATATATATTACAATAGTAATCATATTGATAATTTCATTGTTGTAGTGATATTGTCTTTAAAATAACTTATTCATTTAAGATATCTATAACGTTTGTATACTATTACGAGGAGATTTCTGAGCCGAAGATGATGCTAAAGAAAGCTCTGTAAATCCTTGATAATTGCTTAATGTCGGTTCAGAGACTAGAACTAAGTATGAATTTATCTAATCTCAGTTTTAATTCTACTCATATTTGGATTCAAGTGATTGATATGTCCATGAACTAAAGAGTTGATTTGATTAATAAAAGAATTGTGAGTTGTTTGGTTCGATCATAAAAGTGGATACATTTTTCCTTTCTAGTGGACTTTTGAGATCAATTAGGGTTCATATATGCTTTTATATTTCAAAACCTCAAGTACAAGTGCTTCGATCAATCAATCATGTTTGAATTGAATTTAATTATGTACGAAGGATTACCTTTTTTTTACTATTATGGAAAAATTTCTCACCATATTAAATTTTGTGAGTGGCTTGTATTGATTTTTGGGGGAAGTATGCCTCATATAGTGAATGGCTAGGGTCGGATATGAACATGAAAGTTTCAATACATGTCAAGCAATGGTGTTTGAAGAAAAAGGTTGTCGATGACTTTATGTTTGGTTTGAGTAGCATCTCGGTAAAAAAGTCTATGGAAAGGCTATAAAGAGAGGTAAAGAAAATAATATTGTTGGTTATGAAAAGGATAAAGGAGTTGGTAAAGTTAGTGATGATTTTTTGTACTAAAACTAGTAAAAGATTGAGAATTTTTTTGGATGATATGACGTATTTGAGAAATATGTAGTTTTATCTTCTCAATCAATTTTGGGGGCAATTGAGGAAGACATTGCCATTGTTGATATGGAAAAAACCATAGGGAAGTTGGCTACTTGAGATTTTGGTTTTGTGTGGTGTTTTGGTTCTAAGAAGCTTGTGGATTGGCTTGGTTGGCTAATTATGTCTCTCTATAATGGTTTGGTGCTAGTTTTGTTTTTTGTTTTTATTTATTTATTATTATTTTGAACTTTTGTCCTCTATTTTGGGATTATGTTTTGATTTTCTAGTTACTTCGTCTTATGTTTGGTTTTCTTTAGTTGGTATGGTGTCTAGTTATCTTAGTAGTGTTTAGTATCTACTTTTTTACTATGCTAGATACGCTAGTAAACAATAAAAGTATTTTTTGAAATATGTCAACTTTAACGGACTCTGTAAGCTTTTTTAGTAATTTGATTCATATATAGCTTAATTTGTTGTTGACATTGGATCCATTAGTGTTTGGCTTGTTTTGGATATCTAGTTTTTCTATTTCTAGGTTGAAGCTGCCCATAGGATTGTACCGTCTGTTTTCATTTTATTGAATTTCATTATGTTTGAGCATATAATCAAGCACCTTGTTTAACAATATATGTTATGCTAGCTATTAGAGTATATTCAAATAATTGTAGAGCCATGTGTTCATTCTAGAGTTAGTTAGAGCCATGTGTTTGTAATGTCATGTGCTCAATCAAAATTTAGTTAAAGCTGGCCACGTGCTTAGTTACAATAAGTTGGTACCTCACACTATAAATACCTATCAATACATCAATATATATGGATTTTCCAATACCTTTCAACTGGTTTTCATTCCTGTTTTCCCTCCATTTTTCCCTTTCTCATCATTGATTCATTGATGTATCTCCTTCTAAGTTCTTTATGGTATTAGAGCCTTCCGTGGCTTCTCTACCTTATTCCACTTTCTCTAATCAAGACAACAATGTAGCTGCTGAAGCTACATACTAAGCATGTCAACAACAACAAGCAATACAATCCTTTATAACATCTTTAATGAACACATAAACAACAACATTTGACATAGCAATACTAACTATCAAACATATTCTAACAATCCAAACATTTTTATCAAATTAGATGAATCAAATTATCTAATTTGGAAGGAACAACTGAAACAAGGCATCCCAATCTTTGGCTTATAAAATTTGATTGAAGTATCTTCAACTGCACCATAACAATTCAGGGAGAAAACAATTATAGTAGTTTCATATGACGAAACTCTCTCTTCTAAAGAAATTCTTGAAAAGAATTCTGATGATCTCTTATGATACAAACAAGACAATATAGTGAAAAATTGGATCTATTCATAAGTTTCTACAAGTTTCTTGAAGTATTTGATAGGTAAGAGCATAGCTAAAGAGTATTGGAATGCTTTAACCAAAGCCTTTAATGATGATTTACAAGCAAGGCTTATGGATCTGAGATGGAGGTTACCTCTAAAGATGTAATTGATCACATCTTAGCTACATATGTCATACTTACTGATAGAAAACAAGCTTTGTATATGTTTGGTAGTCGCAACACTAATTACATCTCACTTGTTACCACTATCATAAAAAAATGAGACTATTATCACTTGATTAGGTTTTTACTAAGATGAGAATGCACGTGGGGAAAAGTAATCAAATGATTTTGATTGATTCTCATTTAATTCAAGCTAACTATGCTCAACATTTTCAACCTAACAAGTCTTATGCTAATTCTATAAAATATGTACCATCTCAACATTCTAATACTTTTATGACTCCAACTACTTCTAATAATAATATCAATAATGTTGATAAAAACAAGAATTCTAAGTTTAAAAATGTACAATGTCAAATCTGTAAAAGAAGAAGGGCATACAACAACAAGGTATTATTTTAGGTAATCATAGTCCAAAAATAGTAGACCTCATTCTTTACAAAAGCTTCAAGGACCACTACCTCAAGCTCATCTATCTCAAACACAATTTGTGACAGATGAATCAGATCTAAATGTATTTCCTCAACATGCTTCACAATCTTCTGGTGCATCACCACATGCTTTACTTGCTTCTAAACAACCACATCTTTTGATTTGAAGTGTTGGTTTATGGACACTAGAGAAACACATCACTTAACCTCCTATTCATTAATGCTTAAAAATGTTATACCTTGCACTAGTAAGGCTTTAGTTATGTTATATAATGGTTTTACCATACCTATTAGTCCTTATGGCCATGCCTATTTGTCTAGTGAATCACATCCTCTTAGTTTGAAACATTTACTTTGTGTACTTTAGTTGGAGAAGAATCTTATTTCTTTTAAACAATTATGTCATAAAAATAGTGTTTATGTTGAATTCTTTGATGATTTCTCTGTGAAATATCCAACTATTATAAAGACAATATTGACAAGGGACACTGGAATGGTTTGTATCGAGTGCACATGGCTAGAAACAACTACAAATAAGATGAAGTCACATGGAACGAAGATGAGCTCTTTGGTGTTGTGTGGCATGATTGACTTGGTCATGCTCACGACTTAGTGGTTCAACATGTTATTAATAGTATGAATAAAATACATGCACCTAATAGTTTGTTAGACTTTTATAGGGCTTGTCAACTTGAAATATCACATAGATTACCCTTGTCTAATGTGCATTATAGATCTTCTAATACATTTGATATTGTGTATGTTGATTTATGGGAATCTTCTATGATTGTTTCTGTGAATACTGTGAAGTACTTATTATTTGTTAATGATGGCACAAGGTTTCAGTGGCTTGAGATTCTAGACAATAAAACTCTAGTAGTTAAACTCTTGGTAGAAAGAAATTTTAATGCTAAGATAAAATGTCTTCAAAGTGATAGTGGCATTGAGATGAAACTCTTGAAACACATATGTTTCAAGGTAGTTACACTTAAAAGGGTTTCTTATCCATATACTCCGCCATTTAATGAAGTTTTTGAATGCAAGAATAAGCATGTTGTGGAAGATGACCTATCTCTATTAGTGAGGTTTGGTATATCTATGATCTAGGAATATGGCTTTTAAAATAACTACTCATTTGATTTCTAGAATACCTTACAAAACCTTGACTTTCATTAGTCTTTATAAACTATTATTTCTTGTGAAACCTTACTAGTCTTCTTTAATAGTGTTTGGTTTGTGCCTTTCTTATCTAAGGCCCTAAAATAACTATAAACTTGGGGCTTATTCATTGTATATTATTAGGATATGCTATTAATTACAAAGGGTTTTGGTGCTTAGCGCCTAAGACATAGAAGATGTATATCTCAACACATGTTATGTTTAATGAGAGGAATTTTCCTTTTTTGTGTTCTCCTACATCAAGCACAACCATACCAACTCAACCCTTAACCCAGCCTAATCCTATGTTTGTCTCATACCATCTGAGATTGGAGTTGCACCTATTGATCATACTTCACCTATATCTCAACTTGCATAATCTATTGACACTACCAATTTTTCCTTTCCTATACGTATACCTCCTACACATTTATTTACACCATTTGTCACACATTTAGCCTCCTTTGAACCAACTTCTATTTCACCTTCTGTATCACCCATTGGATCACTTTCTTCTCCCATAAATCTCTCTTCTTATTGTCCTACAAGTATCTATTAACCCAACCATTACTACAAAAAGTACATATGACCTCGGTTTTTAATCGTGGCCGTAGGTCTATAACTATAATTATAAGAACCGAGGCCTAAGTGAGAGAGACCATAGGTAATGACTTATGACCTCAGTTTTTTAACCGAAGCCAAAATAGGTACCTATGGCCTTAGTTTTTTAAAAAATTGAGACGAAATGAGGTACCTATGGACTGAGTTTTTCTAATAACTGAGGCCAGTATACATAAATTAAAATATATGTAATTTATAATTACAATATTAAAAATTAATATAAATTACAATAAATTTATTAAAACAATATTAAAAATCATATTATATTAAAATTAAAAGTATAATTATATTCAAGAGTTTATTCTACACTAAAACATAATAAAAAATTACTATTACAAATTGACTTTTTTTCTATTAATTACAAGCATAAATATGCTACAAAAAAATTATAATGATAATTTTGGATTTTCAACTGATTGAAAAATCTCTCAAGTATTTCTTGACTCCATCTTCTACAAACCAACACCAACGCAACACAATAGCACCAGCATCAACACCAGCGTACCAGCACCAACACCAATACCAACACCAACACCAGCACCAGTACAATGCACCAACACCAACACAACGCACCAACACCAATACCAACACCAGCACCAGTACAACAAACCAACACCAGCACAACGCACCAACACCAGTACAGCGCAGTAGCACCAGCACCAACACCAGCGCAACGCACTAGCACCAACACCAACGCAGTGCATCAGCACCAGCACCAATACCAACACCATCGCATAGTAGTAGCACCAGCACTAGTACCAACATTAGTGCAACACATCAGTGCAACGTACCAGTACTAACACCAGCACCAGAAATTTCATCCTTATTTCCTGCATCTTCTGCTTTCTCACAAGTAGACAGATAATGTATAATGTTTATTAGAGTGGTGAGATGGCCAGTGGGGGAAACTTATTTCAATATGCATTTCAATGTCAACTCATCAAGTTTATGTAAGTGATTTCTCAACCTTTATTAAGGATTTCTCATCATTTTTTGGAAAATCTTCATATCCATCAATGGTTTTCCCCCCAAATTGAGGCCTGGTGCACCTAGTATGCTTGGTACGCCTGATGCTACTGCACCCTGGTGCCTAACATGAAAAAGAAAATAGAAAAAAATTACAATAACATGTGATCATCCATAGGCCTAATAGCAGCCAATTCATCAAAAAATGCTAACTCCCAATCAAATTTACAACCTGTTAAAGCAGAAGCTTTCATTTTATTAAATTTACAACCTGCTTAAGAAGAAGATAACATAAACTACATAATCATATCAAATGCGCAATGAAAAAAAGGAAGTTGCATGCAAGAGTTGGAGGTGGAACCATAAATATATTTTATAGGGCTAAAGTATATTTATCTCATATATTATATTTATAAGAATTTAATAATGTTAGATAATATACCATGCAATATACGGCAATAGATAATTAAAGAGTATTAATTACCACTAACACCACAAATGCATAACATACATATAAATATAACAGTATACATAAAATTACTTATAAATAAATACCAACAAATGGTCCATAATCACCACTTGGTAATGAATCTACTAATGTAAATGAAAGGGCATTACTATGGACTTACTCTACTAGATGATAGGAGAGCACATAATCTTTCTCAAACCTTTGGAATCTGGATGATAGCATGAAAAATATAAGAATAAAAACATAAGATGTATAAATAGATAATCACTTTAAAGTAACTACCTCTGCAATGATTGTTGATGTCATATCATTGGCCTCGTTACACTGCATCAACATTAATTGATTTGATCCACATATCTCACAAGTTCTGTATATATAAATATAATGCCAATTTGTATAATCAACTTAATAATATAAAAGAACACAAGATTAAGCATGTGATGACTGAGATAAAGACAAATCATATTGTAAGTAAAAGCATCAAATTCAGAGGAAAATAAAATGTCTTTAATGTTATTGTCCATTTTGTTTTCTATTTCTGCGAAAAGGAAAAAATACAATGTCTTTAATCAAATCAATAACCCTATCCACTTTAGCTTTCTTTTTCCAAAAAGTTTGCTTTCCCATGAATGAACACAAACAAGAAAATCAAGAAATGATCACTAATTCTTATGAAAAGGAAAAAAAGGTAAAAGATAAAAACAGAAGATCCAACATCTTGCTACTAAAAACAATATAAGACATTAATATACCCAAAAAAAGAAATCTATATATTCATGTAATTAATTTTTTTAATATCAAACGGTAAGTTAATCTTGATGCCAAACCGCTAAATAAAGTAAGCAAGCACGCATGAAATTAATCAAAAGAAAAAAATGAAGTAAATTAAGTAGGTATAAGAATTACCAAATAATACATTGAAGAACAATAATTTGAAACATGAGACTCTGAGTGAAATCACCATACATAGCCTTAAGCAAATGGATGCCCATGACTAAGGTATTAGGCAAAGTAGCAATTGAGAAAAGAGGGATAAGTCATTCCAAACCACCATTTTTAAAGAAAATAGTCCAAAGAGAAAGTAAACATAGAACCAAAATCTTGGAAAGAGTATAAGACAAAATGAAAAGAAAGTCCATTTGATAAGGGTTATTTTGGGAAATTAAATGAAAAGAAAGAATAGGAATTGCAAAAATAGCAACAAAATGGTTGATAGTAGAACACTATTGAGGTGTGAATATTTGCCACCATTTAACAGAACCATATAAAGGTGGAATTAGAAAGCAAAATGGACAATAACTAAGAATACTAACAAAAAACATCCCTATATTTCAATGTAATTAAGTCCAGCTCGTAAATTGTCATAAGCAAGTTTTGCAATGTCTGTTCTTGATCTTAGGTATTATGATTTCAATATAATATCAAGAGCTAAAAGATGAATCACATAGCAATGGAAAAATGAAAGGTAGTAACTGGCTCAATATATATTAGACCATAAACTAATCAAACCCTAGTATCCAAACTGCACACGTTCAAGGATATATGAAACTTAACGCAATCAGATAACAATAAAATATATATGTCGTGAAACATAAGAAACTTAAAAATTAAATCATTGTTACCCTTGATTTTGAACCAAGCCTTTGCATAGTGTTTATGGGCAAGAACCAAATTAGCTTTACAAGAACATCCCAACTAAATAGGAATTCCAGATTCATAATTGGTTAAGTCCAAGCTTAGATAGAAAATCAGTTTTTTAGCGCACCAGCGACCAACGAACAACAACCAACGAACATCAAACAACGAACAGCAAACAACACCAGCGACCAGTGAACCAATGACCAACAAGAGGACCAAGAAAGGTGTGCGATAGAGCCGAGGAAGAAGGAAAAGAGAGGGAAAGAGGAAGAAGAGAGGGGAAGATATCGATCTAGGAAAAAAGAAAAATGTGCTGGGAAAAAATATAAAAGAAAAAAAAGATGGGAGAAAGGGAAAAAGAAAAAAAAAAGAGGGAAGAGGAAAAAAAAAAGAGAAAGGAAAAAATAAAACAAAAAGAAAAAAATGAAATAAATTGATATAACTTATAACCAGAGTTATTGATAAAACCGAGGCTATAAAAACATACTATATAGCCTCATTTTTTATTTAACTATGACCAAAACTCTATAGCCTTGGTTTTTTAAAAAACTGAGGCTAAATTTTCGAGACTAAAAGCATATATTGTAAAAAGAAAAAAATAAAAAAAATTGATATAACTTATAGATAAAACCGAGGCTATAAACATACTATATAGCTTCGATTTTTATTTAACCGTGACCAAAGCTCTATAATCTCAATTTTTTAAAAAATCGAGACTAAATTTTCGAGACTAAAAACATATATTGTAATAGTGAACACAATTAAATAGTTCAAAATAAACATACTGAATATAGAGAATGAAAATAATAATTTTATCAAAATATTTTTATAATATTAGTTCTTTTTTTATATATTAAAAAATTTACAATATTATATTTTACATAAATAAAGTAAGAAATTTTTGATAGAATACAATATATGTTCCATTTTACAATTTTAATTTAAAATAAAATATAAGTAATGATACATTGTGTATTAAAAAATGATAATTAATTAAACTATGTATTATATATAAATAATAAAATAATATACGTGAGTAATATGATATGTAAAAGAATTTATTAATATATTTTATAATTATTAAATTTAAATAAGGATAATTTTGTCAAATTTTAAAATATAAAAATAATAAATTACTTTTGACGAGGAAAGGGAATCAATAATAGAATTGAAGAGCTGAATGAATTTGTATGATTATTGACTGATTTTACTCTTTTTAAACCTTTACTTACTTTTTATCTTTCATCATATTCACTATTTTTCGGAAGCTTTGTTAATTTAAAAAATAAAAATTAAATTAATTTTATTAAAAAAGAAAAATTATTATCCATGTCTTTAGAAACCCACCGAACAGAGCCCCAATTTTTGGTCAACGTTTATTATATATTTTTAAAAATATAGTGTTACTAACATTTTTGAAAGATGTTAAAGTTTAAAAAAATATTATGTATTTAATTCAATATTAATTTTCTTGTTATTACTAATTAAAAAATACATGTTAAATGCTAATTCTCTCATTGCTTTTTTATCTTTATTAAATAATTTAAGAATCTAAGTATTAAATTTCTTAAAAAAAATTCTTCTTATTTATTATTTAATATTATATTTTTCTCTTTTATTGAGATTGTAAAAAATAAGAACTCAGATTTATGGTTAAAAATGTTTGTTTGTTTTAACTTTTAGATTTTATCTTGTGTATATGTTTACTTTATTTAGAAATAAATATGCATATAATTTTAAATTTTTTATTTTACTTCAAAATTTACTCCAAAAATAATTACCAATACATTATCAAATGATAACGTTCAAAAATAAATAACGAATTTCTCATTATCATATTACTTTATATAAAAGTTCAATAAAATATATTTATTTGTTCAAATTTAATTTTTTATATTTTAATTTATTATTTTGAAAAAAAATCTAATTATTTATTTAATTTTTATTTTAACAATTATATTTGACAAAAAATATAAAATTATTCCTTATTTAATACTATAAATTATCTTTTAATATTTATTTCGTTTCATATATTTAGCGTATAAGTTTTTTGATTAATGTTTTTTTTTACTAAAACGTATATTTATTATTATTAGTATGTTTTGAAGAAAAAAAACTTCAATTAGTCACGACAAAGCAAAATATTTGCTAGTAGTATACGTTGTATATATCTAAATAAATGGTTAAAATTAAATGTAATTTTTTTTATTTATATTATTTAAATATGAAAAATATTTAAGGAATCAATTTTATATCTCGGCATTTATAGACATTATGCCGTCCATGCATCTATCAAGTTGGTTTTCGTTCTTTCTATCCATGTTTCACTTGAATTACTTTTAATATTTTTTTAATTTATATTTTTAATTAAGACGTATTTAATATCCTTATTTAAATTATTGATATTTATTTTTATTAAATTCAATAATAATCTACAAAAGTTAGAATAATTTAAAAATATCATTTAAAATTGACTAAAATAGATACTATTACTTTAAATAAAAGTATTTGATATGTTATAATTAATTATAAAATTAAAAAATATATCAAAACAATAACATGATACTCCAAAAGTACCAATATACTCTAGTTCTTAGTTTTGTTTTTTATTACTCTTTTTTTTTCTTCTGTTTTTTTTACCATGTTTCATTTAAGTTGTGATCACTATTGTTAAAAAAAAAATAGGACTTTAATATATTGATTTCAACTATTTAATTAAAAACTTTATCATTATGAAGTTGTTTGGCTGATAACTTTTAAAATTACTAAATCTTTCAGAGCACGATTTAAGCAAAAATAAGTAAATACGTAAGCTTATAATCGAGCACAATATTCTTGGTAGATGATATTTTATTAGATGTTAGATGTTATAAGAAAGAGTCATTCCTCTTATTAGCTAGATGATATTTTACTATATTATTATTTGTTCTGAATGTTAGGTTTTGATTTTGGAAAAAGAAAGAGAAGATTTGGAGGAAGCAAAGGCGTCTCTGTTTGGGGGCCACTCTACTACAAAATTAGAGGATTTTGTCTGTTTTTAATCTGAAAAAAATAGTGTGCTTGATAATATATATATCAGCAATTTTTTTTATAAGTATTATAATAGTATCATGATGACATTTAGATAATGAAATCTAATATTTTTTAGCATTTGAACCCAATTTAAATGGTATATTTAAACAAATTAAGATAGTTTGATATTAGTTTTAATTATTTATTTAACAAAAAAATATATTAACTTTTGTTATTGTAACAGTTACCATATATATATTTATAAGAAATTCGTGGTACATTTTTTATATTCAACAATTAAGTGATATATTTTGATAAACAATAAAAATTTAATGATTTATTGGTCATTTTTGACTACTGGTCTTATCAATTTAGTAAATTTATTTATTCAAAACAATTTACAAATAAGACTGAAATCTCTTACCTTCAATATATCTAAATAGATTTAATGCCATGAGCAAATTGTTCTGAACTCTTAAAATTATTAGCTAATTTAGTTCCAAATTTTAAAATTATTACTATGGTTGGTGAAAATGTCTCAATTTTACAACGCTAATTACAATATTTAACGGTAAAAATTCACAGTTAAAATTCAAAATTTTCAGCCTATTTTACTGGATAATTTTAAAGGATTGTCTCAGATTATCACACATCGCACCCTCCTCGTTTATAGCTCGAGATTTGATAAATTCCTCAATTAACATATTTGTTTAATGTAATTAAACAAAATGTGTAGCTCTTTTTTTTATTCTAACCTCCCTCAAAATCACCTAATCAGAAAAGCACATAATATTTTTACCTTTATATCTCTGTGAACAAAACAAGCATCAAAGATCAATGCAAGTGCACAATCTCTTAAAATCTATACTCTTCTTTCCTAAGTAAAAAAAAAAGAGTGTCTTTTCCTGCACATACATAAAAATACATCTAAAGTTAGAAATTACATTATTGAAAAACTCAATGATCAAATTAAGTGTGCAGCCTCTTGGAAGTGCTTAACACAGAAAAAGCTAAAATGAAAATGACTTGGTGAGTAAATGGAGATCAAAATATATAATTACTTAGAAGCCCATATGAACATTATTCCTAGATAAGATATTGCTGTCCATCTTCAACACAACAACCAAAGAGGCAGACCAAGTTGGGATGTCAAACCCTTGAAAGACCTTCCCAACTCAAGACGTCTAGTAGATTTTTGGATAAACGAAACTCAGTGAATCAGTGTTGATTTGATTTTAGTCCTTTAGGAATATATATATTATTGAGAATTCATTCGATTGAAGTGATAAAAGTCGTATAATTATTTCAGCCAAACACATTATATCAGCTCACATGCAATTTAATTTCATCGCATGAAAAAACTTGATCGAGAAAATTTTTGGATGCACGGAAGTGCCAGAGGGAGAAAAAGAAAAGATGAATGCCAAACCAAACCAAACAAATGACGTGTTTCATAGAAATAAGTGGTGTGCATTTGGATGACATTTGAAAAGTGATTCTATAGAAGCGAGAGTTTATTTCTTTCTCATTCAACAATAAAATATGAATTTTTAATATCTCTTATTTTTATATAATTTATTGAGAGAAGTTAAAAATAAAATATTATTTAAATAGGGTTATATTATATGGTTAAATATTTTTAATATGCTAGCTTTTTTCAAAATTACTTCTATAAAAAAACAATATTTTTTTAAACCACTTTTAAATTCTAATGCTTTGTATCCAAATGCCTTACTAGAATGTCTTATTGACTCAGACAGATGATAGAGAATTAGAGATGGGCGTTTTGACAAAAAGTCGGAAATACGTTTTACTACTCATTTCCACACAATGTCTTTCTCTTATCCGTCCACCACATACAACTATCCAAGCCCCCAGCTTCCTAATCCCCAAACTAACAAAATCGCTCTTTGGCGCTCTCTTTTTACTCTGATTTCCCTTTCTATATTCTTCTGGTTTCTCTCCGTTTATGTGTTGTGACTTTCCATGTCTAACAAATAGAGGTATTTGGTGCCATGATAAGCTCTATCCACCTCTAGGTATGTTATTTTCAGATTTTAAGCGAGCCCATTTCATAGCTAACTTCAGATTCTGGAAATATTATGTTAACATACTACACTCTACCATGTATATTGTAATCCTTTTTTTTTAATCCTCATTATTTTTAAGGTTTAAATTGGAAAATTAGTTTGTTTCATATTATGTGTTTGATTTTAGTTTAGACCAGAGATCCCAATTTTTATTCATTCTTCTAAATTATGATTGGCAAATTAGAAGATTTTGTTAAAAATCTCAACTTCATAAATTTAGCACAATCAGTGTTGTTGAATTGTTTAGCTTATGTAATAGGAATTCCAATGTAAAGAAAAACAAAACTTTTGAATGGATTTTTGTGAAATATCGTGTCGAAGATGAAGTTTTTATACTATGAACAATAACGTGAAAACTGAATCCCACTGATATATGAAACTGTGCAGAGGTCCTGTTTTGAAGCTAGAACATTAAACTATGGCACTTGTTGGACGTTCTATGTGCTTGTTTCAAGGTGAAATAATTGGTAATACGTTTATTAGGTTGGGACTACCAATTGATGAATGTTTTAGCAGCAAAGGGGCAGTACAATTTTGTAGAGTTGTGAATTTCCAGTCTAATAGCACAAACTCTAGGCATTTTCCAATTACTTTTGCTGGAAAGGTTTTTGAGTTTGGTTCAAAACATTCAGCCTTGTTATCGAGAAAAACAGAGGAGAGTTCTTCATCATTTTGCACGCGTAGAAGTGAACCTAAGGTAATTCTTTTCATTAACGAACATATGGAAGTAGTTGCTAACTTTGGTAATGATGTATATCTCCCTCCCTTTTGCTTCGTCTTCCAGGTGAAGCAGGTGGTTGAATTTGTTGGTGACGAAGTATCAAACATTTTTGAGAGATGGAAACAGTCACATTTCATGGTGTTAGTGGGTTTGTTGGCATGCACTTTCGTTGTCATTCCATCAGCCGGAGCTGTTGATGCTCTCAAAACTTGTGCTTGCTTATTGAAGGAGTGCAGGTAACTCAACTCAGTAATAGTTCAGGTCTTGTGAGTAATGCACTAAGGCCATGTAGCCAGCCGTGTTAATTTGTAGCCAGAATTTGAAATTCTTCTATCAAGAATTTTGAAGCATTATCTGGATCTTACACAATCATTTTCTTTTACAATTTGAGAGAACACACTTGAGTAGATACTTCATTATTCTTCTAACTTATTTTCTTAACTTTGTGATGCTTTAAAATCCTGTAATCAATCAGAAGAATATGAGCTTAATTATTATTTTTTTATATAAGAATGACATGGGGAAAAAAAGATCATATATGAAACAGAGTTATTTTTTCTTGACTTTGGTTATAGAGGAGCTAGTTTAATCTTCTTAAATTTAGTCATTGCAGCTTCTATTCATGCCAGGGTAGAACTTGCAAAGTGTATTGGAAACCCCGCATGTGCTGCCAACGTAGCGTGTCTCCAAACTTGCAATGATAGACCAGATGAGACTGAATGTCAGGTTAGTTTTTAATGCTTGTTTTCATATCATTATATCGTAGTTACACCAAGGAAAATAATGCCTGGCTATTTATTAATTTGTCTTCTTCCCTTTTGTAGATTAAATGTGGTGACCAGTTTGAAAACAGTGTTGTAGATGAATTTAATGAATGTGCAGTATCGAGAAAGAAATGTGTGCCAAGAAAATCTGATGTGGGTGAATTTCCTGCTCCAGATCCTGCTGTTCTTGTTAAAAAATTTGACCCTACAAAGTTTAGTGGGAAGTGGTTTATAACAAGTGGGCTGAATCCTTCCTTTGATACTTTTGATTGTCAACTGCATGAATTCCATACAGAATCAAACGAACTTGTAGGGAATTTGTCTTGGAGAATACGGACAATAGATGGTGGCTTTTTTACTAGATCTGCTGTACAGAGATTCATGCAAGACCCTATCTACCCTGGAATACTTTACAATCATGACAATGAGTATCTTCATTATCAAGATGACTGGTAATTTATACGTGATCACATTTTATTAATTTCGTATTAGCTATCCTTTCATCCAGCGAACATGTGTTTAATTGTGTGTGGTTGCAACCACGAGCATCCCATGTACACTTTTGGTGAATTAGGCTATGTGAATTTTACAGGTACATTTTGTCATCAAAGATCGAGAATAAACCGGATGACTATGTATTTGTCTACTATCGTGGGCGAAATGATGCATGGGATGGCTACGGTGGTTCAGTAGTATATACCAGAAGCTCAGTTTTGCCTGAAAGCATTGTTCCTGAACTTTCAAAAGCGGCAAAAAATGTAGGCCGAGATTTTAGCAAGTTCATTAGAACAGATAATACTTGTGGACCTGAACCTCCTCTTGTGGAGAGGCTGGAGAAGAAATTAGAAGAAGGGGAGAAAACCATCATAGATGAAGTTGAACAAATAGAAGGGGAAGTAGTGAAGGCAGGGCAGACTGAGATGACATTATTCCAGAGGTTAGCAGATGGTTTTAATGAACTTAAAAAAGATGAAGAAAATTTCCTAAGAGAGCTATCTAAAGAAGAGATGGATCTTTTGAGCGAGCTAAAAATGGAGGCAAAAGAGGTTGAAAAGCTTTTTGGCCGAGAACTACCACTCAGGAGACTAAGATAGATTAAAAAAAGGAAGAAAGGCTAAGATAGATTAAAAAAAAAGGGAAGAAAGGCTCTTATTACCCAAAATGTTTTACCTTAATTTTGTCAATTTTTTGTTAATATTAATTTCTTTTTGGTTTTCGAAATCTGTCTTAGAGTTCGGTTTTTTTTCTTTATTATATTATGGTTCTTTCATTTTGGTAAATTTCTCTGTACCTGATTGTTGATCAAACCCCAGAACTGGTTTGTTGCCTACTTTTCTGTTTACAATTGTTACATAATTAATTCGTAACAACTTTCTCAAACGGAAGTTTATTTATGTGAGTCAAAATAGGAATTTCATCTCTTAAAACAAAAATACAAGATAAAAAACTTGTTTACATTCACATGAAAATAACTATACGTATTAGTTAATATTCCAATCAATTTAAACAAATTAAATTATTCTCTTTGTATGACAAGCAGCACATAGAGAAAGAAATAATACTATCTTTAAGGATATGTTTTAACTTTTATTGTACAAGAATATTAAAATGAAATTGATTGAATACAATGTAATTAATTACATGTAAAACTAACTTCTTAGCTACTTTCAATAAATCTTATTTTGCTCCTAAACCTTCCACTAATGTATTAAAAATTATAAAATCTACGGGCCATGCTTTATGAGTCCAGCTAGTTATCTTACTATAACCTATCACAAATATATCATAATAAGTTTAACAGGGGTGAGCAAAATATCCGATCAATCTGATCAATCCGAAAAATCCAATAAAATTAAGTGGTTTCTATCCGAAGTTGGATCGGAATCGGATTGGATTTTATCAATCCGCTCGGATTCGGATTCAGATTCAGATTAAAAATATTCAAATCCGTATAATCTGATTCGATTCGCTATATTTAATATATTATTTAATATATATATATATATAATAATTATTTAACCTAACCTAAAACAGATCGCTATATTTAATATATTATATATATATATATATAATAATAATTATTTAACCTAACCTAAAGCAGCTACCGTATATCTAAATCTTAACCCAAAACCTAATATATTTTTCTGCTGCCTCTATCTCTCTCTCTGCCTACCTGCCTCCATTGTTAAGTGTTTCTCTGCTTCGCAACTGTTTCTGCTTCTCTACTTCGTAGCTGTTTCTGCTTCTCTGCTTTGCAACTGCTTGTGCTTCTCTGCTGATCGTGCTTCTCTGCTTCTGCTTCTCTGCTTTGCAACTGCTTCTACTTCTCTATTTCGCAGCTGCCTGTGCTTCTCTACTTCGTTGCTGCTTGTGCTTCTCTGCTCGCTCGCTACTGCTTGTGCTTCTCTGCTTCGCTGTTGCTACTGCTGCTTGTGCTTCTCTGCTCGCTCGGTGCTGCTGCTGCTGTTGCTCGCCGCTGTTGCTGCTGCTGCTCGCTGCTCGCTGTTCGTTGTTCTTCATCATCATTAACAAGAAGGTTATATTTTTTGATGACATTATAAGAAATCTTTAAACGGTCATAACTTTGTGTTGTGAGGTATGTTTTGGACGAATTTTTTTATGATTCCATATAACTTTTCGATATCTAGGCACACCAAATTGTTAAAGGCGGTTTTTCCAAAGTTTTTCCCCAAAAAACGTTGTTTTTCATGCTTTAATTGAACTATAACAATTTTTAAACTACTTTTAAAATATTGAGATCTATCGTGACTTGGTGGAACAAATTTCAGCATTGTGGTACATAATGGTTATTTACATAATTATAAAAATCAATATCATAAAACATTGTTTTATAAATGGTGCATGTTAATTGAACATTTCATTCGTATTATTAAAGTTTTAGTTATATTATATATAAATGTTCAATACATATTTTAAATCACATGAAATTAAACATGTCCAACATCACCCCACGTCTATGTGCACATTTTTACAATTATTTATTGCAAATGTCTAATATTTTTTTCTACAACTATACAGATGGTTTTAGATAAAGATAATGATACACTTTATGTGATTGAAGAAGTAAATAAAGATGAAAGTGCAACACAACCAACTCAAGAAGAAGATTCTATAAGTACTCCATTTCTTGACCTATGCATTGCTTCTAAAGAAGAATGTAAAAAAGTTTTCTCTAGATTTAGTAATGAAGCATGTGCTCATTTTACTATAGAAGTGGTAGGGAAACATCGCAAAGCTATATGCAAATATTGTAAGAAACAATATAAGTATGTGTCAAGCAAATCTGACACGTCAAATTTGCTTGCACACATTTCCATTGGATGTGATAAGTTTCCCGGTAGAGTTCTTAAGAAACAAAAAACTTTAGCTTTCCATAAGGAAGGAAGTCTTGTACCTCATAGTTTTAATGTTGAAAGATGTAGAGAAAAATTGGTAAGGATGATAATAAAAGATGAATTGACTTACAACCTTTGTTTAAAATCCCTTCTCGGTGGACTATTGCAAGAGATTGCTTGAATTTGTACGTTACTGAAAGAGTAAAATTAAAAGAGTTGTTGAATAGAACTAGTAAAAGAATATGTCTTACCACTGATATATGGACATCTTGTTAGAATTTATGTTATATGTGTTTAACTGCTCATTTTGTTGATAATGGTTGGAATTTACAAAATAGAATCTTGAACTTTTGTCAAGTTCCAAATCATAAAGGTGATACACTTGGTAGAGTGATTGAAGCATGTTTGTTAGATTGGGGCATTGATAGGATATTATGTATTACAGTTGATAGTGCAAGTTCTAATGATATTACACTTATTTGAAAAAATGCGTTAATGGTTGGGGTAATGCAATTTTAGAATCAAAACATTTGCACATGCGATGTGGTGCACATATTCTGAATTTAATTGTTGAGCAGGGTTTGAAAGAGTATAACATATCAATAAATAGGTTTCGTGCTGTTGTAAGATACGTGAGAGGATCACCAATTAGATTGCAAAAATTTAAGAGTGCTGCTGAAATGGAAAAACTCTCTACTCAAAAACTTGTTTGTTTAGATGTTACGACAAGGTGGAATTCAACTTATTTGATGTTGGATTCTGCAACTTATTTTCAAAAAGCATTTGAAAGGTTAGAGATCACTGATTTGGGATACTATCAAGAGTTTTGTCGAGGTGAAATTAAACAAGCTCCGACTATAATGGATTAGGATAATGCTAGACATTTTGTCCAATTTTTGAAAGTTTTTTATGAAGCTACATTAATGTTTTCTGGATCTTTATATGTGACTTCTAATTTCTTCTTGGATCGTATTTGTTTTATTCATGATCAACTTGTTATGTGGAGTAAATGCGAGGATTATATTATGATGAAGATGGCTAGTGATATGAAGGTAAAGTTTGACAAATATTGGGTAGGAATATCTAAAATGAATATGATGTTATTTGTGTCTGTTTTACTTGATCCTAGGCATAAATAGTGTTCTTTACATCTAAGTTTGCTAGAATTGTGTAATGGGATGAGATTGAGGCTTTAATGAGTTCAAAAAGGGTAAAAAAAACTTTGGAAGATATGTACGAGGAATATCGTAAAGTGTATTTTCCCTCAAACATAGAAGAATCTTCTCAACCTTTAGAAATGGGTCATATCGGTATCTACCGTAGCATCTGAATCTGCATTCTCTACTGGTGGTCGTACAATTAGTCCATACAAGAGTTCCTTATGTTCTAAAACTGTACAATCTTTGATTTGCACTCAAAATTGGATTCGTTCATCTCCAATCATTAATATCCAAGAGTCACTTGATGAAATTGAAGCTCTAGAATCAGGTATATTTCATAAAACTTTCAAATATATATAGATTTATTTGTTATCAAATATATATTATTATGTTTATTAGCTCATTATTTATGTATATTTTTAACTTTTTAATTTTTCATCGTGCAGATATTCTTGATGGTATTGGTGACTTAAACCTTGAATGATTATCAAAAAGAGTTGTTGTTATTAATGTTCGTAAAATGAAGTTAATTTATGTAATTGCTATTTAATTTTTTGGAGTTAAATTATTACTATGTATATTTAGAGTTAAATTATGTAATTAATGTTTAACTTTTTCTTTTTGATTATTTTTGTTGAATTATTTTTAATTTGTATGAAAAATATTTTTATTTTAGATTTTTTTTATTATATGTAATTTTTCATTTTATATGTTGAAATTAAATCAGATTTGAATTTGTTCGGATTGACATTTATAGCGGTTCAGATCGGATTGATATTTCATAATTTGTTTATTTATGTACTTTTTTTAATAGATTTAAATTAAAATTTCAGATTTAATAATTTTTGAATTTGATCGGATTCAGATTGACTTAAAATTAGCAAATTCAGATTTGTTCGGATTGACATGTACAACATATTGGTTTTGGATTGAATAATTTTTGGTTTTGGAATGAATAATTTTTTATTTAAATAATTTTCGGATCGGATCGGATCGGATTCAGATTGACTTAAAATTTGCGATTTTGGATTTATTCGGATTGACATGTACAGCGGAACGGATTCGGATTGAATAGTTCATAATTTACTTCGAATCGGATCGGATTCGGATTAACCTAAAATTTGTAGTTTCGAATCGATGCTCACCCGTTAGTTTAACTATTAAATGGAATTTAATAATTAATTTTTTTTCCTCTTTTAAATAACTTATTTTGTAGTTCATTGTGTCTACCTGTAAAGCAAGCAAATAGATCATAATATATCACAACTACTCAGAATCAAACAGTGCATTCATAATATCAACCGTATTAATTCCACTACAAAAACCAAATTGTAATCCAACTAAGAGACGATTCCAATGAGATTAAACGTACGAAGAGATATGATTTCAGTGAGATTTAAACTCACGGAGAAAGATGATTCCAGTAGTATCAAGCTCACAGAAGAAACGAGATAGTATAGAGAATTACACGAAAACAAAGCACAATCGCACCAATAAGACCAAAATATTCAACAGAAATAGCAAAAAGATGAACAAGAAATCGAAAAAAATACAAAATTCACGTTCACTATTTCAAAATTTCTTTTAAAGTGATCGAAAACGCTCACAACTAGTTCAAAACAACAAACCTTGGATCCCTATAGCAGACGATTGCATGAAATCGACGAAGAAGGATAGAGATCGTACGGCTTCAACAGCGGTGTTTAGAGCCTCGCAGACGACAACTCCACCACGAGAACCTTGTCTCGAAATTACTGGAGCTCATTGATCCGAGAGAAACAACCAGCGAAGTTCGGTCTGATCTTGAGACCTCTAAACTGAGGCGAGCTCCGACGATCGGGGAGCGAAGAAATCGACGAAGCTGCACTGGAGAAAGAGAGATGGAAGGGAGAACGCGAATCGATTTCCTCAGCGATCTCTATTCAATTTGTTCGTAATCCGATCGTCAATTTCGATGAAGAAGTTAACCAGTTCATGAAATCGAAGAAGAAGAATATGTTTGGTTGGGCAAATTATCTTTCAGTCTTTCGATCGCATTGTGTGGGTTGTGTTGAGAACTTTTTTCAAATGGAAATTTATTGCCTTAGTTTGTTTTGCTTTGAAGTTTATTACCTCATTTTATTTTTCAAGTTTTATGCTTCTTTGTTACAAACAACAATTCAATCAGTGCAGTATATTCTCTTGGACGTATAGTGATTCCCCTAACATGTTTTGAAGTACCTTGTGGGACTAACACTTTGAAGCTTACTTGATCCGGCATTCTTCTCTTGAACTTCTCAAATTTTCCGAACAAATGATACTTTGGTGAGGATCGAGACTGTGATGGAGCCATGCCGATAGATCATTAGTTGAACGAATAAGTTCTTCTCTAAAACTTAGTGGAGACAAAAACATGTAAATTTTAATTATCTTGTCACATAAAGTGTGAAATATGTTAAGTCTCGTTCGAATTGTCCAACAAAATCCAAAAAAATAGTGATTGTTTAAATAATCTAGACTTTTCTACGTAGAAAAGTTCTAAAGTGGCCTAAAGATATTTATAAAAAGCTAGAGTTAGATAGCCTCAACTCAAGCATTGAAGGCTCTAGAATGCTTCAGAGTATACTAGCATGTGTTTGAAGGTGTTAGAATGAGTTGGAATATTTTAGAACGTGGTGAATGGCTCTTGAATGATGTAAAAGCCGCTGGAAGCTTACGGAACATCCTAGAACTTGCATGAAGGAGCTAGACAAACCTAGAAGACTCTAGAGTTGGCTAAAAGGTCCTAGAATCTTGTGGCATATTGTAGATAAAACTAGAACACTCTTGTACATTCTAGAGTTAGAATGATCTAGAAAATTGTGACATAGTCTTAAGCTTGAAGCCCCATTATAAATAGACCCATTGGTCTTCATTTGTATTCATCTTGGGAATTCTTAGCATCTTGTAAGATAAACTCTCTCTAGAGCAATAGAAAGCATTCTTTACAAACTCTCTTTCTAGTCTCTTTGGATTTTCATTCGGATTCAAAGGTAGGCTTAGTGCAACAGACTGTACTAAGTGTCGTACGATCGCTACTTGAAATTTAAGGTCGTGACAATTGGTATCAGAGCTTTCGGTTGAAGCATTTCTACCCTTGGCATAATGAAAAACAGTGCACCATCTATACCAAGCGTTGATGTTCCACCTATGGAACGTGGGCGTGAGAAAGTTCGGAAACCACCAAAGGAGTCTCGAGCCAAGTCAAAAGACATACTTTCTAACTTAGAAGCACGTGTTGGGAATGCGCAGGATAGCTTAGGGGAGCTGTTCAACCGGGTGGACAACTTGGAGGAACGTTGCAATGGCTTAGAGGCCAAGGATGTGGAGATCCATGCAATGGTCAAGATGTCCCTCAATGAGCTAGATGGTGGGTTAAGGTAAGAGATTGAAGGGTTGAAGGCCGAACTTGCCAAGGTATTGGATCTTGTCCAAAGAGAAGTTGCTAATGTCTTCCTTAGAGTTGAGGATATGGGTGGTGACCTAGCTCTATGTAAGCGGGCTATGGTCACGGGAACTAGCACAACCACCGTCATTGAGGCTAAGAGGATGGATGTTCCCAAGCCTAAAACCTTCAATGGTGTTAGGAATGTTAGGGAAGTTGAGAACTTTCTATGGGGGCTTGAACAATATTTTGAGGCTATTGACATAACGAACCATACCAGCAAGATCCGAACTGCCGCCGTGTACTTTTCTGACTCTGCGATGCTATGGTGGAGACGAAGGCATGGAGATGTGCAACGAGGGGTATGCACAATCGACACCTTTGATGACTTCAAGAGGGAATTCAAAAGCCAATTCTTCCCCGTATATGCTGAAGATGAGGCAAGGGGCTGATTGCGACGTTTAAAGCAAACAGGTAGCATAAGGGACTATGCGAAGGAGTTCACAACCTTGCTTCTTGAAGTCCCTGACACATCAGACAAGGATGTCTTGTTCTTATTCATGGATGGTCTCCAATCATGGGCTAATTTAGAACTCAAGCGACGTAGTGTCCAAGAGTTATCTTCGGCCATTGCGATTACAGAAAGCTTTATTGGCTACTCCACAAACAAGGAGAACTCAAAAGCCACGGATAAAAAATTTGGTGGAGGAAAGAGTGGTGGAGGCCAAGCCAAAAGTCGAGGTTCCAAAAATCATAAAGATAGCTCCTCATTCAAACCACGAGATAAGAGGAAGGAAAAGGAGGACCGTGGTGCCTCGAAGCCCCGTGTGACGTGCTTCATATGCGACAGACCACATTGGGCACGTGAATGTCCGAAAAGGAAGGCCTTGAGTGCCCAAGTTACCTCCACACATGATCAAGATGGAAGTGAGTCAGACGAAGGTGCAAAGATGGGTTCTTTACGCCTACTTGGTGCATTGTAGAGTACCCCAAAGACCCCCAAAGGCTTGATGTTTGTAGATGCAACTAGGGTTGTTCATCGGATCGAAACCGTTGATTTTCCTATCATCCGATCCGATCCGACCATCCACTCGGATTGAAACATCCTAATCCGCAACCGATCCAATCACCTCTTACATCCGCTCAATCTGATCCGTAAACTATTCGGATGACATCCGATCAATCTGATCAATCCGACCAATAAATTTAATTAACTCTATTTTTTTATTTTTAAATAATTTTTTTAAATTTTTACATAAATCATAACATAAAATTATTTGACTTAAAAAAAACATTAAAAAATTAAATAAATATATATTAATTATATATATATATATATATTTAATTTAATAAATATATAAATAATTAATTTCGGTCGGATCGGATGAATCGTAGTGAAATCCGCCATCCGATCCGCACTTAACGGATGGAAAAAATCTTCATCCGATCCGATCCAATCCGATGGTCGGATCGGATGAAAAATCAACGGATCGGATCGGATTGATCGGATGATCGGATTTTTTGTACACCCCTAGATGCAACCATCAACGGAAAGGTCGCCAAAGATTTGGTGGACACATGTGCATCTCATAACTTTGTTTCAGTGGAGGAAGCAAAAAGACTCAACCTTAAGCTAGTCCATGGAGGGGGATATCTCAAAGCAGTTAACTCAGCAGCACTACCATTACATGGAGTTGCTCGTGGAGTTAAGGTCAGTCTTGGTGCTTGGACTAGCCAAGTGGACTTATCAGTGGCATCTATGGATGACTTCTCAGTAATATTCAGCATGGAGTTCTTGAACCAGGTTAGAGCTTTCTTGGTGTCATGTTCAAACTCTATGTATATCATGGATGAACCAAAGGCTTGAGTGGTACCGACGGAGGACCACCAAACCTACGACCCAAGCTCTCTCGGCACTTCAATTCAAGAAGGGATTGAAGAGAGAAGAAGAGAGTTACCTGAACATCTCAAAAGAGTACGACGAGGAGGAGGAGTCGCCAAAACTAAGTTTGTAGACAGAATTGCAAGTTGTCTCAGATAAGTCCCATGATGTAATGCCTGAAGCGTCGCCCAAATGGTTACCTCCAAGGAAGGAGATGGACCACAAAGTTGAGTTGGATCTTAACATAAGACCACCAACAATGAGCCCTTATCAGGTGGAAAAATCAGAGTGGCGCAGTGAAAGCAACATGGTGGCTGATGTGTTGAGTCGAAAGGCAGAGTTAACAATCTTGAGTAGGCCAGTCCCTTGCTTGAAAGGATCAAAGAAGGGTTGGAGCATGATACCCTAGCTTAAAACCTCCTTGTCCTCATTAAGGAAGGAAAAAGAAGGCAATTTTGGCTGAGTGATGGACTATTCTATGCCAAGCAGAATCACATTTTTGTGCCAAAATGGGGGAGAATAAGGAAAAAGCTTATCAAAGAGTGCCATGATTCACTATGGGTTAAACACCCAGGAATGAGGTGCACCCTTGCTTTGATCAACTCAATCTACTACTGGCCTCAAATACGGGATGATGTTGAAGCTTATATAAAGACTTGTCTTGTATGCCAACAGGACAAGATAGATCAGTATGCACCCGGAGGTTGCTGGAACCGCCGCCCATCCCAGAGAGACCATGGGAGAGTGTCTCTATGGACTTCATCACTTGCTTGCCAAAATCAGAGGGTGTTGGCAGCATCATTGTAGTGATTGATTGCTTCAGCAAGTATGCAACATTTATACCTACCTCAGCAGATTGCACGGCGGATGAGACGGCATAGTTGTTCCTCAAACATGTTGTGAAGCATTGGGGGATTCCATCAAATATCGTGAGTGATCGAGACCCACGATTCATAGGGAAATTTTGGACGTAATTGTTCAAGTTGTTGGGATCAGACTTGAACTTCTCTACAAGCCTTCATCCCCAAAGCGATGCACAAACAGAACGTGTCAATGCATTGCTGGAGTTTTATCTCAGGCACTTTGTTAGTGCCAACCAACACAATTGGGCTAAGTTGCTGGATGTAGCACAATTCTCTTATAACTTACAAAGGAGTGATTCTACCACGAAGAGTCCCTTCGAGATCATCATGAGGCAGCAACCCATGACTCCTCATGCCTTAGCCATGAGTTATGAAGGAAAGAGTCTTGTTGCCTTCAATTTTGCCAAGATGTGGCACGAACAAGCTGAGTTGGCCCGTGCCTATTTGAATAAGACATCTAAGAAGATGAAGAAATGGGCTGACAAGAAAAGGAGGATGTTGGAATTTCAGGAAGGAGATTTGGTCCTTGTCAAACTATTGCCCCAACAGTTCAAGTCTTTGCGGAAGGTTAATGAGGGATTGATGTGGAAGTATGAAGGGCCATTTTCAATCCTCAAGCAAGTTGGTAAGATGTCTTACAAGTTACAACTCCCTCCAAAGCTTAAAATGTATCCTGTTTTTCATGTAAGCATGTTAAAGCCTTATCATGGAGACAAGGAAGACATAAGTCGCGGAGAATCAAAGAGGGCACCTACCGCAGTAGTAACCTCCTTTGATAGGGAAGTGGACTCTATCTTGACAGATTGCCCAATCCGGCGTAAGTGCGTACCAAGTTATCGGGAATTCTTGGTCAAGTGGAAGAATGCCCCAGACATAGAAGGAAGCTGGGAATCTGAAGATTCTTTGTGCCAATTCAAAGATGACATAGATAGGTTCAAGCTTGAAGGCGCGACGAGGGCGTTGCGAACTTGAGTGGTGGAGGGTGTTACATCCCGCTCGAATTGTCCCGAAAATCCAAAGAAATAGTGGTTGCCTAAAGGATTTAGAATTTTCTGCATGGAAAAGTTTTAAAGTGGCCTAAAGATGTCTAGAGGAAGCTAGAGTTGGATGGACTCAACTCAAGCATTGAAGGCTCTAGAATGCTCCAGAGTATATTAGCATGTGCTTGAAGGTGCTAGAATGAGTTGGAATATTTTAGAACGTGGTAGATGGTTCTTGAAGGATGTAGAAGCCACTGGAAGCTTACGGAACATCCTAGAACTTGCATGAAGGAGCTACACAAACCTAGAAGACTCTAGAGTTTGCTAGAAGGTCCTAGAACCTTGTAGCATATTGTAGATAAAACTATAACACTCTTTTACATTCTAGAGTTAGAATGTAAAAGATAGTTGTGGTATAGCCTTAAGCTTAGAGCCACATTATAAATAGACCCATTGGTCTTCATTTGTATTCATTTTGAGAATTTTTAGCATCTTGTAAGATAAACTCTCTCTAGAGCAATACAAAATATTCTTTACAAACTCTCTTTCTAGTCTCTTTGGAGCTTTATTCGGATTCAAAGACAAGCTTAATGCAACGGACGGTGCTAAGTGACGCACGATCGTTACTTGAAATTTAAGGTCGTGACAAATAGCTAGCATGTTACCTTTAAAGTGTAAGTGTCATCACCATTCTTGCAGTTTGAAGAATATCCATGAACGGTTCATACTTAAGAAGTATGATATTGTAAATGCTAAAATTGAATGAAAAGTATGAAACACTACTTCTTTCGTGTCTACTCTATACGTTCCCCTGTTCTCTTTCTTTACTATAATTTTTTAATGTTAAATCAGTCACAAGCAAGATTGTTTACTAAATTCATGGGTAGTTCTCTTGTCAAAGAATATACAAAGGTCCTGCAGGTCAAAGTTTCTTGAAATTTGAAAATGGTATAGAAACCTTATAAACTTTTGTTCCCTGGTAGCTAATTTCTCCATAAACCAGCATACTAGCACAAGATTGATATTTATAGTTAATGAGAAAAAACCATGGCTTGGTATGCAGAGTCTGTGCAAGGTCATTGTTAAAGTTAGACAGAAATATACTTGTTGAATGAATATTGTTATTCTTTGATTTCCTACAGCTGCTTTATTTGTCAAGAAACATCTCCATCTTGTAATCTTTTGCCGCTCTTGTAGCTAAGAAAAGCACTTAAGTCTGCTGTGGATCCCCGATTGCTGCTATGGCTAAAAGATTCATAAGTTTCTACTGATTTCCTGCTGTCTTATCCTTTTAGGTCACTTCCTTTAGCGGACTTTGTGCTTTTCTTGTTGCTTAAGTTTGCTAAAAGCTGGCGTGATCCCCTGGAGCTCTTGGGACCAAACTCACTTAAATTGCTTTCTGATCTTCTGCTGCTTCCAATGCTTCTTGGTGATACACTTGCATCAGAAGATCTAGAGCTTCCTGTACGGCTTGAACAATCACTTCCTTCATCTAGACTCGTGTTGCTTTTGCGGCTAGACTTGGAATTCAATTCTTTAGCCTCTGCAATAGTTGCTTTCCATTCATCTTCACTTTTATCATCTTGGGGATCTGAGACATCACCATCTGAAATATGAGTTCCCGACTGCTTTGAGTATGTATCCTCATCTTTTGAACACTTACTGCTGGTATCATCTTCATCATCCTTGTCCTCCTGATTTTCACTGGCAACTGCAGCTGGAGCAGGAGGAAGACTGACAGCCTCTGGAGGATTTGTAGTGAGAAAACTAAGAGTTGTTACCACATCCCTTATCAATGGACGAACTGATGATTCCTCTTGCAGGCACATTGCTGCAATACCAACTGCCTGATTTAGATCTTTTTCAGGAAATTGCATGTGAAGAAGCGGATCTGCCAAATCTGGAAACTTCTTTGGATCACGAAAATAAGATTGTGCCTGCAGAAACACAAGTAAGATATAAAAGTATTAGCATGCATCAAAGGTTCAAAATTTAATTGAAGAAGAAGAAAAGCAAAGGAAACAAATTTTGATAGCCTGAAAAAATTATGATATACCCAAGTGACTAGATTTTGCTCATCAGAAGGTCTTGTAGTATCAACAGCTCTTCTTCCAGTAATAATCTCAAGTAAAACAACTCCAAAACTGTACACATCTGACTTCAAACTAACTTCACCTGATCTTGTATACTCTGGAGCACAGTAACCATAAGTACCCATCATCCTTGATGGTCCTTGCATCTTATCCCCAGAAGAACTAAGCATAGTAAGTCCAATATCAGATAGCTTTGGGTTAAGCTCTTCATCTAGTAAGATATTTGAAGCTTTTAAATCCCTATATATGACTGGTGGATTAGCTTGCTCATGCAAGTACTCTAGTCCTCTAGCAGCTCCAGAAGCTATTTTAATTCTTGTAAACCAATCCAATGGCTTCTTGTCTGGTCTACTTTCTGCAAAAATATACTAATTAAGTATATTATACTTCATAAACACACTACTTTCTTATACATCAGATTGAACATATAGCAAATGCTTCATGGAAAACCAGTTGTCAGCTTGTTTATTTGCACTAGAAAGACTAAACTGAGTAATTAATCAGAGATACTGAACGTGGATTTTCCCACATGATGGAAAGAGAAAATCAAAAAATGACAGATTTGTAACTTGTTCCTCCAAAGTCCAACCTAACGATTTTTGAAGATTTGGACAAAAATGTCCCAAAATCACTGGTAACATCTGTTAAGTGTAAATAGTCAGGTAAAACCCTACATAATATATACATAGCAAAATAGTGCAACTTTGTGGCAATTTTTGCCCAAATTCAAATGGGGCCTAATACAACAAAACAGTCTAACATCACGAATAAGAATTATAGAAAAAAAGGGTACCTAGTAGATGGCTTTCTAGAGAACCCCCAGACATGTATTGATAAACCAAAATCCTCTGATCTCCATCTGCACAGTATCCAATGAGATTGATCAGATTTGGATGGTTTAAAAGACTTAGACAAGAAATCTCAGCTAGAAACTCTTTGCTTCCTTGCATTCCATGTCTATCCAGTTGTTTCACAGCTACCACCTATACACAGATAATACAAAAAACAAAACTATGGTTTATTAGTACACTATTAGATAACTACATTGAAGGACAAAAGTATAGTTTCATTATATAATATAAAAATGTCTTAGAGGTCATTTTGTTTTTGTGAAAAATGATGTTTAATATTTTAGATTATAAAGTTTATTATTTAATCATTTTTTTAATAAAAAATGTGTCATTTAGTCTTTTAATTATGAAAAAATAACTACTTAATTACTTTTGATAAGAAATTAAAATATCAATTTTTCTTCCTTTTTTATAAACAAAATAACTAAAATTTACCTATTGTAACTTAGAGGATTAAATTACTAAAGTAATGTGACCAATTTATGATATGATATGACTTAAAATGGATCACAAAAGAGATGAAGTTCTAAATACCTGTCCAGTTGATTGAATAGTTCCTTTGAAGACTTTTCCAAAACCACCTTCTCCCAAAAGACATTCTTGACGGAAGTTCTTTGTTGCAGTGGCTAACTCACGGAAATTGAAAGCCTTTGCTTTAATGTACTTGTCTGATTGCTCACCATCTTTGGCTTCAGCTACAACCTCTACTTTTTGGTTTTCTGAACAAACAAGTCAAATTGAAAATTTAATAAAATTAGCTTTTTTTCCATTTTGTGTTACAATTAAAAGACAATTTGCTCAAATAAACCATTTTTTAAAACATCTTGCTGGTGGCTTAAATATGAAATTTCACATCAGTTTTTACACCTAATTTTCAAATGCAATTTTTTTAAATAAGTTAAGAAGAGAATATGCATACAAGGGAACTCCACATAACACTTCAAAAGGGTATAGAAACACCGATGACACCGCACCAAATTTTCAAATGCATTTCACTTGAAGTCCAAAAATTTAAAAATAATTGTTAGATTTGAACTTAATTCTACCTCAAAAATTAAGTTATAAAATGAAATTTTTTCTAACGTTATATGTATAGTGAAAATCTAAATCTTATCGACGTGAGATTTAAATTCTTTAACAATAATACAAGAGAAAAAGAACAACAAATTTAATGGATAAAAAATAGTCAAACATATATATCTATCTCTAACATGCTACCATATTACATATTTTGCAAGGGACAAAAGGAGACAAAAACATTACCTCCAAAACCATCCAAGTAATTTTATTAATAATCTCAGCATTCAGTTAAAAATAAAAAAAATTTAAAAAAACTTACCAGGAGTTTTCATCGAGGAATCAGCTGGCTCCTTTCTGCCAAGGGATTTCTTACGTCTCTGACTTTTGAAACATGGAAAGCAACTCATGTTTCCAGAACCTTAGAATAATCCCGAAATTAAAGGGAAAAAAACTAATTACTTTTATCAATGCCTGTTAATTAAGCCTCAAACATTTTACAAATATCAATGTCTCAAGAAGGTAGTTATTGCTACGCCGAGCAATATTTTCGATTAGTTGTAAAAGGAAATACAAAACTTGACATTGAAGAAAGGCCTGCAAGATGTAGGGTCCTCCCCCCCCCCCGCAGGTTGATCGAAACAAGGTAATAGTGTTATTAGGGGAAGAATTAACAGATCGTGAGAAAGGCATGCATGTTTTGGGATTTTAAGAAAATGTGAGATGCCTTAGAGTTCCCAGAAAAAAAAATGGAAATATGTAGAAGGCTGTCTTTGCCTTTTGATTTTTTTGATGGAATGTTACTCGTGAGGATTTAAAATTCAGTTGAAAATGGATCTCAATTTCTGTATTTTCTCAGCTTCAAGCCTTCAAGGCCTATGCCCTATATATGGAATTGCTCATTGTTCTTCAACTTTTCTTTTCCAATAGGCCACAACGAGGTTTTAATGACATTTCCCATTTGGCAAGTATACATTGTATATCCAACTATATACAAATTTAATTAAGATTAATTACAAATATGTTCCTCCATATTTCATCAAATAACAAAAAAAAAAAATCACACATTTAAATAATAACAATCATTGTCCTTTTGTCGATATTTCAAAAAAATTCAAAGAGAGATATTGGAAAAAAAAATCAATAAATATCAAAAGTTGAGGAAGATTTTGTGATAAAATATTATGGATGGGATATTATGGGAAGAGTTTGGTTTAATTTATGAAATCCATTAAAATTCTATGATATATTATATCTCAAACATAAAATCTTCAAAGTTGATACAACATTTTGATCAGGTTATCTTCTTAAATTGTTGGAATAAATAGGTGAAAAACTATGTAAGAACAATATTATCGATAACTTGAAATGAACTGCTTGAGTTGAGTCGCAGACTAGGTTGCTCTCTTTAAGACGTTTCGCGGCTCTGCCCAAATTTGTACAAGCAAATACAGCCTCGTCATCCTCAGGATAAAACAACCTAGAATCTTTTTTCTGTCTCGAATCTTTATTGCACTGATGAAGTCCGGAATACTACACCTCTTAAATATTTATGTTCCTCGGAAATTTGAGAAAATAATTCTGAATTTTCTTTTCTTTGATTTTGCTATGAAAAATCGTAGAACTGTTTTTGAGTTGTTAAGTTATATTCTAAACTGAGGGCTATTGCCCCTTTTTATAGTGGAAAAAATATGTGTAATGGTCATATAATTATGAAAATAACGGACACATAATTATGAAAATAACGGTCATAAAAGTAACGGTCGTATAATTATGAGAATAACGGTCATAAAATTAACGGCCACATAATTATGAAAATAACGGTCACATAATTATAAAAATAACGGTCATAAAAATAACGATCACATAATTAGGAAAATAACGGTCATAAAAATAATTATCATATAATTATGAAAATGATAGTTACATAATTTATGAAATAACGATCATAAAATAATAAAAAATATTTTTTTATTTAAATTCATTTCCAACAATCTCTCACTTAAATTTTAAATTAAATAGTTTCATTGAGCAACCGATCAATTAAAAATATAAGATTGTGCATAAGCAAAAGGTGTCTATCGACTTAAACATTTGCATAATGTTGATGCTTTAGAATATACTAGAGTAACTCGTAGTTTTGAACTCTATCTCTAACAACATTACACACACAACCTTTCCCAGGTGTAGTTCGAAAAGCCCGTGCTTTATGGCCATGCACGTGTATCCCAGTATAGTGAATGCTCTAGTAAATTTTGCCTAAAATTTTCATAGGAAGCGGCCATACTTCCACATTCACATAGGTGAGTCTATCAAGAGTACTCCTGTAGCTACGTACTCCACTCCACATAGAGTATAGAACTCATTAAGAGTTTAATAATTAACTCATCCTTTCTGTCGCTTCAGGACTTCTTGCTTCTAACAATATAGAATGTGACTTCATAATAGCATGATTCATCTCATATCACTTCATGACTTGTTATTACCCATTGAACTTATTTCTTGGGATCTCCAGTCTATAAGTTGGGTTACCATCATGAGTGACTCTTCATTCTAAGGGCATTAGTCACATTCCTTTCGAGGTTTTTGAAAACCTTCTCTCTTGTTAATCCTTTTGTCAAAGGATTAGTCAAATTTTCATCAGTACATATATGATTCATTCTTACAGCTCCTGTAGAGAGAAATTCTCTAACAGCACTGTGTATTTGTCATCTCTTTCCGTTCTAATAACGGTTCTAAATCTTTGCAATAGCCGCGGTACTATCATAGTGGATCAGGAAAATTGGTATCGATCTTTTCCCATAAAGGGGTCTCAGCTAATAGACTTCTTAACTAGCCTACTTCTTCACTAGTAGTAGCTAGTGCTATAATTTCAAACTCCATCGTAGATTGAGCCAATATTGTCTATTACCTAGACTTCCAAGAAACAGCTCCACCAACAATGCTAAATATATAGCTACTAGAACAGCGGGAAACCTATATAATCCAAGGTTCATAGTTCTCTTAAGGTATCTTATGACCCTATCAATTGAATTTCAATGCTCTATACTAGGTCTATTGATAAATTTACATAGTAGTCCCACAACATAAGCTATGTTTGATCTAGTGCAATCAGTAGCATAACGTAAGCTACCAATGATGCTCGCATACTCAGTTTGTCTAAAACTGTTTCCGATGTTCTTGAACAACTTTACACTAGGATCATACGGAGTACATGCAGGTTTACAGTTAAAGCAATTATATTTCTTTAAGATCTTCTCAATGTAATGAGATTGATCTAAAGAAATTCTCTTTTCAGACCTAGTAATCTTTATACCAATGATTACACTTGCTTCACTAAGATCTTTCATATCAAAGTTAACACTTAATAAAGTTTTCACATTATTCACAACATGAATATTTGATCCAAAAATAAGCATGTCATCCACATATAAACATATAATAGTGCAAATGTTATCTTCTAATATATAAAAAATGCATTTGTCACTTTCATTTATTTTGAATTCATGTGGGTTAACTATATTATCAAATTTCTCATGTCATTGCTTAAGTACTTATTTTAGACCATACAGAGATTTATCTAGTTTACAAACTTTATTTTCTTGACCTGGGATAACAAAACCTTCAGGTTGATCCATATAAATTTCTTCTTCAAAATCACCATTTAAGAAAGCAGTTTTAACATCCATTTGATGTACTACTAAATCATGGATAGCAGCAAGAGGAAGAAGTACACGTATGGAAGTTATTCGTGTGACTAGTGAAAAGGTATCAAATAAATCTACATTTTCCCTTTGCCTATACCATTTAACTACAATACGAGCTTTGTACTTTTTAATAGTACCATCGAGTTTTAATTTCTTCTTTTGTATCCAATTACATCCTATGGTTTTAAAACCATAAGGTAAGTCAACTAAATGCCAAGTTTTATTATACTCATCAGAGTTTATTTCATCATTTATGGCTTCTTCCTATAAGTTGGCATTAAAGAAGATAAGTTTTTTTTTAAGTTTGGGAATCTTCTTCTAAGGTATAAGCATAAAAATCAGACCCAAAGTCCTTAAGGGTTCGAGCTCATTTACTTCTCCTAATTTCAGTGTTTAATTCCTCATTTTGTTTACTAGTTCTAGTTATGGGTAAACAACTAGAAGACGAGCCCCCACTATTCTTAAATTTAAATGGAAACCTATGTTCACAGTAGTCAACATCATTCGATTCTATAACTATGATCATTTAAGTCATAGAATTTATAAGCTTTATTATTCACATCATATGCTATGAATACACATTCATATGTTCTACTAGTAAGTTTTATTTCTTTTAAGGATCGGGGATCCTAACATAGACTAAACAACCCCAAGTTTTAATATAAGTTAAGTTTCTTATTTTTCAAAATTTCAGATGGTGAAATTTTACTAGTAGATTTAGGCACTCTATTTAGCACATAGTAAACAATTAATAAAATTTCCTCCCATCAATGGGAAGCAGCACTAGAGTTTAATAAAATTGTAATAACTGACTCAGTAAAAGTTCTATTTTTTCTTTCAGCTTTGCCATTCATTTCAGGAGATTAAGGTGCAGTTTTTTCATGAATGATTCCATGAGTTTTATAAAAATCATTGAAGATATTGGAATCATATTCAATGCCTCTATCACTTCAAAACTTTTTTTATTTTTCTATTAAGTTGGTTCTCAATCTTAGTCATAAATATTTTAAAAATGTCAAATGCTTCACTTTAATTTTTCATTAGATATATATAAGTGTAATCTGAATAGTCATCTATAAAAGTTATAAAATAGTGTTTCCTATTTCTTGTTAAATTTCCATCAAGTTCACATATGTCATAATGTATTAATTCTAAAGGTTCAAATTCTCTAACTACTAACTTATGTGAAGTTTTTGTTATTTTAGCTTGACTATAAAAATCACATTTTTCCAGAATCATTCAAAGATAGTTTAGGAATTAGTTCTAAGCTACTCATGTTCTTGATTATGCATTTATTAACATGACAAAGTCTAGCATTCCAAATATTAAAGGAACTCAACATTCAATTTAAATATGCCATTAGTGGCGTACCCTTTCCCAACAAAAAATATTATTTTTAGTTATTGTATATAAATCAGCCCCTATAGTTTGAGTAAACCCAATTTTGTAAAAAAGATATCCCGAAACTAAGTTCTTTCTCATCTTTGGAGTATGCAAGACATCTTTCAAGATGATAGTCTTTCCAAAGGTAAACTTCAATTCCACATCACCAGTACCAACAACTTTAGTGGAGTGGGAGTCGCCCAACAACACTTTCTTATCCTCAGACTCAGAGTAGGACTTGAACATGTCTCGATTATAGCGAACATGGCGAGAAGTACCAGTGTACACCCAACACCCTTTAGATCCACCAACAAAATTGATTTTAGATATCATAGTAATAAGTTGATCTTCGGTAAGGTTCGCCTGTGCGGCATGACGATTCATGTTTTGGTAGTTCCTGGCCAAGTGGCCAGGTCTGTTACAACTATAACACATGAATGTGTTATTCCTTAAGGGGGTTAAGGTCCATTCTGGAGAGGATAGTTTTTGTTTCTATTTTGGTGGTTACGGTTTTGGTTATTATTGCGATTCTGAGTTTTCATATTTCTACCTTTAGGTTTCAAAATTTCAGATGAGGGTTTCTTATTGGTACTATTGTTTGAGATAACGAGTACTTCATCTCTTTGGTCTTATTTTCGGGCTTCTTCTTTTATTCTTAAACGGTTTATAAGACTTTCTAAAGAAAATTCCTTAGTTTTATGTCTAAGTGTATTCTTAAAATCTTTCTAAGCATGAGGTAATTTATCTATAATAAGAGCTACTTGAAATTGTTCATCTAAAGTCATACCTTCAGAAGTTATTTTGTGTGCTATCTTCTACAGTTTGTGTGATTGAGCTTCCATAGATTTGTCATCAATCATTTGATACTTCATGTATCTACTGACATCATACTTCTTAGTTCCAGCTTCCTCAGTATCGTACTTCTTTTGAAGTGCTTCCCAAATTTCCTTAGCAGACGATATCAGAGTTATAATAATCATACAAGTCATCAGCTAATCCATTAAGAATAAAAAAAAATTGCATAGAAAATAATTTTCTATCCAGGTGTTTAAATCCTTTATTCTAGCTTCAGTATGAGAATTAGACAGTGTTGGTTTTTCAATAATAAGAACAAAAGTGACAGTTTACATGGTTAAGAAGAATAACATTTTTTTGTCTCCATTTTTAAAGTGTAGTTCTTCAAAACGAAATGGTTTGTTGATATCAGTAATTAATATTTCAATAGACATGGCAAATACGTCTTAAAATTGTTTATACAAGTTTGTTAATGACAGTACTGATGAACAAACTTGTATCAACAATTTTAAGACGTATTCAATCTGCCATGTCTACTGAAATGCTAACTGCTGATCTAAACAAACCATTCCGTTTTGAGGGACTACACTTTAAAAGATGGAGACAAAAATGTTTTTTTTTCTTAACCATGAAAAAAGTCGTTTTTGCTCTTACTACTAAAAAACCAATACAATCCAATCCTCCTACTGAAGTTGCAACTAAGGATTTAGACACCTGGATTGAAAATTATTTTCTATGCAAAAATTATATTCTTAATGGTTTAGCTGATGACTTGCATGATTATTATAACTGTGATAAGTCTGCTAAGGAAAGTTGGGAAGCACTTCAAAAGAAATACGACACTGAGGAAGCTGGAACTAAGAAGTATGTTGTCAGTAGATATATGAAGTTTCAAATGATTGATGGCAAATCAGTGGAAGCTCAATCACACGAACTGCAGAAGATAACACACGAAATAACTTTAGAAGGTATGACTTTAGATGAACAATTTCAAGTAGCCGTTATAATAGATAAATTACCCCCTACTTGGAAAGATTTTAAGAATACACTTAGGCATAAAACTAAGGAATTTTCTTTAGAAAGTCTTATAACCCGTTTAAGAATAGAAGAATAAGCTCGAATGCAAGACCAAAGAGATGAAGTACTCGTAGTCTCAAATAACAATATCAATAAGAAACCCTCATCTAAAATTCTGAAACCTAAAGGTAGAAATATGAAAACTCATAATCGTAGTAATAATCAAAACCGCAACCACCAAAATAGAAATAGAAATTATCCTCCCCAGAATGGACCTCAACTTATTGCTATGATATCTGAAGTCAATTTTGTTGGTGGATCCAAAGGATGGTGGGTGGACACCGGTGCTTCTCGCCATGTCTGCTATGATCGAGACATGTTCAAGTCCTATTCTGATTTTGAGGACAAGAAAGTGTTGTTGGACGATTCCCACTCCACTAAAGTTGCTGGTACTGGTGAGGTGGTATTGAAGTTTACCTCTGGAAAGACTCTCATCTTGAAGGATGTCTTGCATACTCCAGAGATGAGAAAGAACTTAGTTTCAGGCTATCTTCTTAACAAAGCTGGGTTTACTCAAACTATAGGGGTTGACTTATATACTATAACTAAAAATAATATATTTGTTGGGAAAGGGTACGCCACTGATGGCATGTTTAAATTAAATGTTGAAACCAATAAAACCTCTTTTCTACTTATATGTTGAGTTCTTTTAATATTTGGCATGCTAGACTTTGTCATGTTAATAAACACATAATCAAGAACATGAGTAGTTTAGAACTAATTCCTAAACTATCTTTAAATGATTTTGAAAAATGTGATTTTTGTAGTCAAACTAAAATAACCAAAACTTCACATAAATCAGTAGTTAGAGAATTTGAACCTTTGGAATTAATTAATTCTGATATATGTGAACTTGATGGAAATTTAACAAGAAATGGAAAACACTATTTTATAATTTTTATAGATGACTATTCAGATTACACTTATGTATATCTAATGAAGAATAAAAGTGAAGCATTTGATATGTTTAAAATATTTATGATTGAGATTGAAAATCAACTTAACAGAAAAATAAAAAAGGTTTCGAAGTGATAGAGGCACCGAATATGATTCCAATATCTTCAATGATTTTTATAAAACTCATGGAATCATTCATGAAAAAAATGCACATTATTCTCCTGAAATGAATGGCAAAGCTGAAAGAAAAAATAGAACTTTTACTGAATGAGTTGTTGCAATTTTATTAAACTCTGGTGCTGCTTCCCATTGGTGGGGAGAAATTTTATTAACTATTTGCTATGTGCTAAATAGAGTGCCTAAATCTACAAATCAAATTTCACCATATGAAATTTTGAAGAATAAGAAACCTAATTTAACTTATTTTAAAACTTGTGGTTGTTTAGCCTATGTTAGGATCCCTGATCCTAAAAGAAATAAACTTGCTAGTAGAACATATGAATGTGTATTCATAGGATATGCTGTGAATAGTAAATCTTATAAATTCTATGACTTAAAAGATCAGGTAGTTATAGAATCAAATGATGCCGACTTCTATGAACATAGGTTTCCCTTTAAATTTAAAAATAGTGGGGGCTCGTCTTCTAATAGTTTACCTATAACTAGAACTAGTGAACAAACTGAAGAATTAAACACTAAAATTAGAAGAAGTAAACGAGCTCGAACCCTTAAGGATTTTGGGTATGATTTTTATGTTTATACCTTAGAGAAAGATCCCCAAACTCTTAAAAAAGCATTATCTTCTTTAGATGCCAACTTATGGGAAGAAGTCATAAATGATGAAATGGACTCACTTGAGTATAATAAGACTTGTCATTTAGTTGATTTACCTCTTGGTTGCAAAACCATTGGATGTAAATGGATACTAAAAAAGAAATTAAATCTCGATGTTACTATTGAAAAATACAAAGCTCGTCTTGTAGTTAAAGGATATAGGCAAAGGGAAAATGTAGATTTATTTGATACCTTTTCACCAGTCACAATAATAACTTCCATACGTGTACTTTTTCCTCTTGCTGCTATCCATGATTAGTACTGCATCAAATGGATGTCAAAACTGCTTTCTTAAATGGTGATTTAGAAGAAGAAATTTATATGGATCAACCTGAAGGTTTTGTTATCCTAGGTCAAGAAAATAAAGTTTATAAATTAGATAAATCTCTTTATGATCTAAAACAAGCACCTAAGCAATGACATGAAAAATTTGATAATCTAGTTATCTCACATGGATTCAAAATAAATGAAAGTGACAAATGCATTTATTATAAATTAGAAGATAATATTTGCACTATTATATGTTTATATATGGATGACATGCTTATTTTTGGATCAAATATTTATGTTGTGAATAATGTGAAAACATTGTTAAGAGCTAATTTTGATATGAAAGATCTCGGAGAAACGAGTGTAATCCTTGGTATAAAGATAACTAGGTCTGAAAAGGGAATTTCTCTAGATCAATCTCACTATATTGAGAAGTTCTTAAAGAAATATAATTACTTTAACTGTAAACCTGCATGTACTCCTTATGATCCTAGTGTAAAGTTGTTCAAGAATACCGGAGACGGTGTTCGACAAATTGAGTATGCGAGCATCATTGGTAGCTTACGTTATGCTACTGATTGCACTAGACCAGACATAGCTTATGTTGTGGGACTACTATGTAGGTTTACTAGTAGACCTAGTGTAGAGCATTGGAATGCTATTGAAAGGGTTATGAGATACCTTAAGAGAACTATGTACCTTGGGTTACATTATAAAAAGTTTCCCACTCTTTTAGAAGGATACAATGATGCAGATTGGAAAACTTTATCAGAAGACTCCAAAGCAACTAGCGGCTATATATTTAACATAGTTGGTGGAGCTATTTCTTGGAAGTCTAAGAAACAGACAATACTGGCTCAATCTATAATGGAATTTGAAATGATAGCACTAGCCACTGCTAGTGAAGAAGCAGGTTGGCTAAGAAGTTTGTTAGCTGAGATCCTTTTGTGGGAAAGACCGATACCAGCTGTCTTGATCCACATCGATAGTACCGCGGCTATTGCAAAGATTCAGAACCATTACTACAACGGCAAGAGACGACAGATACGTCGTAAGCATAGTACTGTTAGAGAATTTCTCTCTATGGGAGCTGTAAGAGTGGATCATGTACATTCTGATGAAAATTTGACAGATCCTTTGACGAAAGGATTACCAAGAGAGAAGGTTTTCAAAAGCTTAAAAGGAATGGGATTAATGCCCTTAGAATGAAGAGTCACTTATGATGGTAACCCAACTTATAGACTGGAGATCCCAAGAAATAAGTTCAAAGGGTAATAACAAGTCATGAAATGATATGAGATGTATCATGCTATTTTTCAAATCCCATTCTATATTGTTAGAAGCATGAAGTCCTGAAGCGACAGAAAAGGATGAGTTAATTGTTAAACTCTTAATGAGTTTTATACTCTATGTGGAGTGGAGTACATAGCTATAGGAGTACTCTTGATAGACTCACCTATGTGAATGTGGAAGTATGGCCGCTTCCTATGAAAATTTTTGGGGCAAAATTTACTAGAGCGTTCACTATACTGGGATACACGTGCATGGTCGTAAAGCACGGGTTTTTCGAACTACACCTTGGAAAGGTTGTGTGTGTGATGATTGTTAGAGATAGAGTTCAAAACTACGAGTTACTCTAGTATATTGTAAAGCATCAACACTATGCAAAGGTTTAAGTCGATAGACACATTTTTTGCTTATGCACAATCTTATAATTTTAATTGATCGGTTGTTCGATAAAAATTATTTTTATATAAAATTCAAGTGGGGGATTGTTGGAAAATATGAATTTTATAAAAATGATTGTTGGAAAAGATGAAGTTAATAAAAAAATTGTAAAGCCTTATCCCACATTGTTTTTTTACCTTATTTAAAAGAGGTATAAATAGTGAAAAGTTGGCTATTGGGATTGGGCCCCAAGGGACACCCACTTTTATGGAAGGGGAGAGGACCTAGGCAAATGTGATATCACACACGCGTGCGCCGCCGTCGTCCGACCGATCGAATGTGCCATGCCGAGTCGAGTCCGAGTGCGTGTGTGTGAGGTGAGGTGGTATTTTATTTTTTGGAAAAAATATTCTTTTTAAGGAAAACTTTTCCAATTAGAAAATGATTGTTATATATATATATATATTATTTTTTAGAAAAACGACCGTTATTTTCTTTTATCAGAATATGACCGTTAAATGGTCGTTTGTCAGAAAAAGAGTCGTTGCTCGTATTTACTTACAAAAATGTCTCTTACTCGTCTTAAAATTGTTGGAACAAATATATGAAAAACTATGTAAGAACAATATTACCGATAACCTGAAATGAATTGCTTGAGTTGAGTCGCGGACTAGGTCGCTCTCTTTAAGACGTTTCACGGCTCTGCCCAAATTTGTGCAAGCAAACACAACATCGTCGTCTCTAGGATAAAACAGCCCAAAATATATTTTTTCTCTCGGATCTTCATTGCACTAATGAAGTCCGGAATACTACACCTCTTAAATATTTATGTTGCTCGGAAATCTGAGAAAACAATTCTGAATTTTCTGTTCTTTGATTTTGCTATGAAAAACTGTAGAACTGTTTTTGAGTTGTTAAGTTATATTCTAAACTGAGGGATATTGTCCTTTTTTATAGTAAAAAAAATATGTGATCGTTATTTTTATAATTATGTGATCGTTACTTTTATGACCGTTATTTTCATAATTATGTGGCCGTTATTCTTATAATTATGTGGCCGTTAATTTTATGACTGTTATTCTCATAATTATGCGACAGTTACTTTTATGACTGTTATTTTCATAATTATGTGTCCGTTATTTTCATAATTATATAACCGTTACACATATTTTTTCCACTATAAAAAGGGGCAATAGCCCTCAGTTTAGAATATAACTTAACAACTCAAAAACAGTTATACGATTTTTCATAGCAAAATCAAATAAAAGAAAATTCAGAATTGTTTTCTCAGATTTCCGAGCAACATAAATATTTAAGAGGTATAATATTCTGGACTTCATCAGTGCAATGAAGATCCGTGACATAAAAAAGATTTTGGATTGTTTTATCCTAGGGACAACGATGTTGTGTTTGCTTGCATAAATTTAGGCAGAGTCGCGAAACGTCTTAAAGAGAGCGACTTAGTCCACAACTCAATCCAAACAATTCATTTTAAGTTATCGATAATATTGTTCTTATATAATTTTTTACATATTTGTTTCAATAGAGGTGAAAATTTATCAGTTTTAACATTATATAAAATATTCTAAAAAGTATTAAGTTAGAGCTATAAGTTATATTATATAAAATATATATATATATCATATAATAAAATTTGTATGATCCAAATTTTCTCCTTTTTTGACTTTTTTTTTCATTTAAATGAATCCTTTTATCCTGGAAATGGGTAACGTGGTTAGAATTTACAAATTTCAGCCCCTTTTTGCCAGTTCTTTGAAAACAAAAGAGAAAAAAAAGATAGTGGAGAGTTCAATTTTTTTTTTTTAAAAAAAGAAGAAGATTCAAAATCATAAATTAACTTGTTAAAGCTTGTTGAATCAAAAGGGACGACAAATATATTGTAAAATCACAAATTTGTAAAAATATTTTACTTATACTTTTACATAACATCAATCAAACTTCATAAAATTCGTAAATTTTTTAATTTTATTTCTTATTTGTTTTCACATATTTTAATATTTCTTTGAAATTTTTAGTTTTTAACAAATTTAAAATTCTAAATATCACTATAAAAAGAATAAATATCATGCTAAACATTTTTCTTAGGTTCAGGTGTTTTAAAAAAAAATTGCTAAAGAACCATAGCTTCAAAACCGTTAAGCAGATCGTTCTCAAATCCGCATTATAAGTCAACTTGAAAAATGATTTTTAAAAATTTATAGGTTTCTTATTTTCTAATTAAAGTTAAATTATTATAAAACCGAAAAGATAAATTCAAGTTATAAAATAAGTTAATAACTAATAATAGTGACCAATTCCACAGTGTTTAATTTTGTTGAATATCTTTGACATTTATTCAGGGTGTTAAATCATACGAATTAAGATATCACAGTCTAAATTAATCAAATCTAAAATTTATTTAAATTTAATTCAAACTAATAAAGATAATTTCGAACCCAAATAAAAAATAAAAAAATTACTCAAAATTTTCCAAAATAATACAAATTATTAATTATATATTTTTTAGTTAATTAAACTTTTTTTTATAAATAAAAAACATGTTTAATGATTAAATTACATTGACTTAAACATTATTACATGAAATACTAAAAATGAAAAAAATAATGTTACAACCACTAATCTTTTAAACAAATTATAAATCAACATTAAATAAATGCTTTACACACACAACAAAATCTACTAATAATACAACTCTTCGTACACATATTTTATATTATAATAGCTAATTAATTACAAAATAATAATACTAATAAATATAAGTTAAAGAAAACTAACTCTTAAAACAAGAAGTTTATTTCTAAATAAATTCGATAAAAGTTATAGAATTTTTTATCTTCACAAAAGCTAATAATTTGAATAAAGATTTCAAATTTTAATAAAATTTTCACCGAACACTAAACAAAAAAATATATAAATAAGATTAAACAAAGAAATATATAAATAAAATTAAACAAATAATTTTCTTTAAAATTGATCCAATATATATAAATTTCTCTTATGTATTCAAATAGATCATAAAATAATCCTAAAAAAACCATCTTTTTAAAATAAGACATAATATATCTTAAATTATTTTAATAGACATAAAATTGTGATCGGAGAATATTAAAACAGTATTGAACATAAGGCTATTGGTAGAGAAAGTAGCCACTGGTGGTTGATGGAGAAATAGAAACATAGGAGAATGAGATTAAGTTGGCTAAAAATTAAGAAAAAATATGTTTTTTTAAATTTTAAGTTTTTAATATTTATATGTTATAGTTTTTTTCAAAAATTTATTTCAGATTAATGGGTTTGATTTGAACTCAACTTAACACATCTCAATTTTTTTTCCGTTATTTAAATTAAATTTAATTTATATTCGATTTAGATTATAAGTTTTAGGTTCGATAAGATATTATATAAATTGATACGTAAATATAAACAGGAATGACTAAGCGTGAAAATGGAGCATTTGTATCAATTTCTCCTTTTTTATTTGAATTAAAAAAAAAACATATTCTGAAGCATCCAAAAGGAACGTGAGGAGAGGTACAAATTTATATTTTTAAATTCTGACACCACTGTTTTCATACTTTTTATTATTTTTTCTTTCTTCTTTTATTTTTTTTTTCCTGTTTGTTTATATAGATTTTAATTATTTATTAAATATTCAATTCATGGTTCATTTGAATTGATTAGTAAAAAAGATATTTTTAAATTTTAGATTAAAAATACATGACTTAATAAAAGATATTCATGGAGTGCATAATTGTACTCTGAGATAGAGAAAAAAATATCTTCTTTATGTGGCTCTGCCAGACTGCCACGATGATCTCCTCCTGCGTAAGCTTTAACCGCCTATGCTTTCATCGGTTGTTCTCACACAAACCTTTATATATATATATCCACGCATGACCATGACTCATCCGAATCATGAGGTATTTATTCACTGTTCGAAAACCAAAACGAAGAAGGAACGGGAATGAAAATGAAAATGAAAAAGGAGAGGGAATTAGATGGAGAGAAGGGTGTGATCGAATGCGGTGAGGCGTTGCATTACTTCTGTGCTCTTCCTGAAGCTTGTATTGCCTACATCATATCTTTGACTAGCCCTACAGATGCTTGCCGACTATCTGCAGTTTCCACCCTTTTCCGGTCAGCCGCTGAATCCGACGCCGTCTGGGACAGGTTTCTTCCAACTGGGTATCAATATTTTCTTTCTAATTCCCTTTCCTGCCCTTCCAAGAAGCAAGTCTATCTCAGTCTCTGTCACAATCCCGTCCTTTTCGATGAGGGTAGAAAGGTAAACATTTTTCACTCCACTTTTCTTATTTATTTATTTATATTTTTTTGGGTATTTTTAGTACTCTGTTGTGTAGTTGGGATTTTCAAATTGAAGATTGAAAAAAATAAAATTCTTCGCTAGGAATTTTTTGTTATGATCATATTTGGCTAGCTTTGCGCTTTTACTTGATTCTGTTATAAGGCTTGTTACAATGTTTTGCAAATTTATTGTATCTTTTTTGTAAAAAAATGTGGAATAAAGATAAATTATATTAATTTAATAATTTTTTATTTAAAATTTTATTATTTTTATCGAGTAATTAATTTAACAAAAAAAATTAATATAAAATAATTTAAGAAAAATAAATAATATGACTTTTTAACAAAAATAAAAGATAAATTTAATATAAAATAATTTTTAAAAAATAAATAATAATAAATTCAAACAAAAAGTTATTTAAATATATATATATATATATATATATATATATTAATTCTTAATAAAATATTAAAATAAAATAATGAAAATTAACCGATCTTAAAAAAGAAGAAGAATATTTCGTGATTTTTTTTATATTAATTATAAATTTACTATTATTAAAGATTAATGTTTTATCATTAGATAAAAAAATAATATTTTAATAAAAAAAATAATATTTTAATAAAAAAATAATTAATTCTTAATTAATCTTTTTTTACGAGAGAATAAATTACACAAATATTCTAATTTAAGTAATTTCTATTGATATTTTTCTCATAATAAAAAAAAAACAGAAATTAGTCGTGCCTTTTGGTTTACTAGTAATGATTACTAACGCTGCTCATGAAAATTTACGGGTATGAATTAAATAAAGAAATATTTTTATTTATGATAATATATTTATATTATAATATTTTAAATAAATCATAATAAACACTCAATATGTTTAATTTTAATAATAATAGTATTCTGAATATTTTAAAGTAGTCATATATAATAGGTAAGTAGGATATTTTTCTTAACCAATCTTTAGTAATTGTTATAAAGGTTAAGCAATTGATAATTTAACCATAACTAATTTAGTAACTTTTTGTTTTTCATGGCACTAAAAGTTATACATTATATATTTTAATGTGAATGAAAAATAATATAATAAAAAATTTGTACTTAAACATGCCTATATTATTTTTCTATCATTTTTTTTATATTTTTATATTTTTAAATAAACTTCTCTCTTGTTTTGATTTACATATTTGAATTATATAAAAAATTATCAAATAACCTCAAATAAATTTAAAAAAACAAAAAAATAATGATGTATTATTTAATAAGCGAGACATATAACAATTATTAATGTTGGTTAGGAGAATCATCGATGCATGCATCAAAAAAAAAAAAAACTATATGCATTCTTTAACTATTTTAATTTTAAAGAAATAAGACTAAAATAATTGTATATAATATATATATTTTTAATTTTATAAAAAACAAAATTATAACGAAAGTCTTTTAGAATTTATTTTTTAAGTATTAATTAAGTCATTATATTTTTATTTTATTTTAAATAATTAATTTTAATTTAAAATATTTTTATAAAAAAAGTTATGAAATCATAAGAAAATTATGAAATCGTAATTAAATAATGTAAGTTGATGTCTTTAAAATTCTAGTTTTAAATGGTTATTAGTTATTATTTCTAAAATAATTAATTCTAATTAAGAACATTAAATTATTAAATTTTTAAAAAAGGATGCTTAAAATAATTATCAATCTATAACTTTTTAAATTTATAAAATGATTTTTAAAAAGGAATAATTAAACAATCATAAGTGGGTTATTTTCTAGTTTTTATTTTCTAATTAATTCATTATTTTTTTATTTATTATTTTAAAAAGAATTAATTTTAATTAGCATTAAAATTTTGAAGAATATTAAAATATATAATATATTTAATAAATGGATAATTAAATTAAGTTATATGCGATAGATTTTATCAATTAAAATGTAACGTCTATTTTCGTAAGAAAGTTAAAGGTTGACCCATTATTATTATTATTAAATTATTGCTGTTGTTATTATTGTCTCTATATAGTGAAGCTCAATTATTATATATATATATATATATAAAAGGTGTGTAGAAAAATAGTTAATTCGGAGCATAATTGACCAGATCATCCTTTTTAGTAATTAGGTGTAGAGGTAGACTGTGAATGTTATCACGCAGTATGTATAAGATTTTCTACTTTTTCTTCTGATTAATTGATTTCATAGTTGGGTATAATTGTAATTCGTATTCAGCTGAAGTTTATTACTGTGATTGTTTTCCTCCATACAAAAAAATTATGTTTGGCCAACTAAAACCAGGGTTGGCCAAAATGTTGCACTCTATTTACATACTCTTTCACTTTTTGGAAGAGTGGAAAGCTGATAGAAAACTTTGAGCGGTAATAAGAATTTTTTTTGAAGCATCTTATTCGGTATAATTGTTTTTTTTTTGTTAACTGATCTGTGCTTCTGGTTGTGACTAGTCTTTTTTTCTGGGCAAATGGAATGGAAAGAAATGCTACATGTTATCTGCGAGAGATCTGTCGATTGTTTGGGGTGATACTCCTACTTATTGGAGATGGATTTCATTATCCGAGTCTAGGTATATATTCTCTTGAACTTTCTCATTGCTCGATGTCATGCATGTCGTAATTGCTTAAGCATATTCTTATATCTCAAACAGGTTTCAAGAGGTGGCCGAGCTTATCAGAGTGTGCTGGCTTGAGATCCGTGGCAAGATTGATGTTGAAATGTTGTCTCCCTCAACTCTGTATAGTGTTTATATTGTGTTCAAGACAACAGCTGGTGCTTATGGTTTTGAATACCAAAATGTAGAGGCTACAGTTGGAATTGTTGGGGGAGAAGCAAATAAGCGGTCTGTCTATCTGGATCCAGAGAGAGGACTGTGGAACAGGAACCACATTTCTCCAAGGCGTGTTGGTGGTCCATTTAACAGAACTAGCTTCAGGTGGCAATCGGGGTTGCCTAGAGAAACTTCGGATTGTTGCGAGATTCCAAATAAAAGAGAAGATGGGTGGCTGGAGATTGAGTTGGGTGAGTTCTTGTGTGAAGGAGGACATGTTGGAGAACTTGAAATGAGTATTGTGGAGACCAATGGTAGTAATTGGAAGGTTGGTCTCGTCGTTGAAGGGATTGAGATCAGGCCAAAAAGAAACTGAAAAATGCCCTATAACACGTTTGATGTCTATTGCATATTATATACAAATTATGTTTGGAAATGTATGTAAAATAAATAAAGATGTAAAACAAGCATCAGTACATACCTAGTGCTTTGAGTGAACAGTATCTGATTCTCTCTCCACCTCTTTCACCCCCTTGAGGCATGTTTAGATGCTAATGCCTGCCTGCTAATTATTATTTGAGAAATTATAAAAAAAATAATTCCTAAAAATTATAACAATAAAAATAATATCTTAATAATATTGAACGGATTATAATCAAATGACGTTTAATTTTTATCTTAATAATATTGATCGGGTTAACATAAACAGTGTTAAAAAATAAACGGGTTTAAATTATTGTAGTTAAATTTAAATAATATCTAAATGAATATTTAAAGTAAAATAATAAGTTAAGTTTTTTTAATAATTTATTAGGATTTTTTACGTCGGTGATGTAAAGAAACTTGCCAAAAGAATTTATTTTTCAAAATAGGTAAATGGTATTTTTATCTTACTTATTTACTAGTTTTATAGTATATTAATTATAAAATAATAATTATTATTATTTTAAATTATTTATTTTATAAAATAAAATAAAAAATCAATTTTATGATTGAAAATTTTATTAAAATATTTTATGAAATGATTTGTATATATACTCTTAAAATAAATAATTAATTGTTATGTTATTTTATTGATGAATAAATATATAATAATTATTATTATATGAGCAATAAAATCTAAATACAATAAGTGATTTTTCAAGATATTAACAATACATAAATAACTTTATTTAATAAATAAGTTAAATATAACAGAATAATATATGAACTTATTTAATTAATATTTTTATTATATAAGAAGCTAATCATACAATAATGATATGATTTATTGGATTTAATAGGAATTTTTCTTAAAAATAATTTATATTAGTCGATTGTTATTTTTTTAATTAATATGAAATATGATATGATCACGATATATAAAAATTATTTGTTCAACAAAAATATGATATGTTCATAAGTTAATTAATTAAACATTTTATTAAATGAATAATTATTGATTGTATGAGTTATCATACTTAGTTTAATAAAAATAATTATATTATACAAAATAACTATTCATTAAAAAATGTATTTATTATATGAACATTCAAACAAAATATGATATGTTCACAAATGAATTGATAAAATATTCATTAAATAGATAATCATTAATGATATGAATTGTTACTTTTAATGTGATAAAAATAATTATAATATATAAAATAACTATTCATAAAAAATTATTTATTATATGAATATTTTTATATTTATTGGTGTAAAAAAATAAAAAAATATGATTCTCTAATAAATGAATTGATCGAACAATCATAGATAATTATTAACTATATGAGTTATCACTCTTAATATAAAAAAAATTACAGTATACAAAATAACTATTCATAAAAAATATTTATTATATGGATATTTAACAAAAATATGATATGTTTGTAAGTGAATTGATCGAACATTCTCTAAAAGGAAAATCATTAAATGTATGAATTATCATCCTTAATGTAATAAAAATAATTACATTATACAAAATAAATATTTATTATATGAACATTTTGATATTTATTTATATAAAAAACTAAAAACAAAACATAAAAATGTATTTATTATATGAATGTTTTGATATTTATATAACAAAAATTAAAAAAAAATGCATTATACTCGAGAAGAAGAAGAAGAAAAGAGAAAAATAAATCAAGCATTAATATTTTTGATATTTTATTTAAAATTTGAACAATTTTTAGTGACATTTAGCAAAAATATTTAAGATATTTTATTCAAAAAATATATTTAAATGATATTTAAGTGACAACGATATTTAAACAATATTTTAACTACATTCTTGATAATTTTGTATTATTTTAATTAAAAGATATGGATATTAGGTTTTCATATCGAAATGTATAAAAAAGAGATATTGTCACAATAATGTCAATGATATTGTAAATATTTTCATTCTTGACTTTAACTCTTTTTGTAGGAAACTTTATACTTATTATTAGATTTTGTGGTTATGATTAAAAAATTGTTTGTATTGTGCCTAGCTCAGCGGAGGACACAAGACATCTCGAGATATCCATATATGGCTCAAAGGTAGGGCGTTGATACTCAAGCTAGTTCCTGAATAGACAGAGTGACCCCTTCCCGACACATGTTTGTTTCGCTCTCCCTAGCTTTCGAACTCATGACCTAACCCTTAAGTAGACCTTGGGAAGTAAGTTGGTACCATCTGGACTAAAGTTTGGAAGGCGCTAAAAAATATGTGCTTAGAGATGGCTGCCCTATCTAGTCAGGAACTAGCTAGTTCCTGCTTAAGAAGCCCAGATGGTACCAACTTGCTTCCTAAGGTCTACTTAAGGGCTAGGTCCTCAGTTCGAGAGCTAGGGAGAGCGAAACAAATATATGTCAGGAAGGGGCCGCCCCATATAATATATAAACTAGCTTCAGCATTAACGCCCTACCCCTGGGCCCCACGTGGATATCTCGAGATGCCTTGTGTCCTCCACTTAGCTAGGTGCGGTAAAAACAAAAATCATCTTTATTGTTCATCAATTGGTTATCGTCGCCGTTTGTTTTTTTCTTATAAAATCAAATTTATACAATAATATAAAAAATAGATTTTTTAAAGCATCATTTTCTAATACAAATATATACAATAATAATATTTAAATTATATATTGTGATAATACCAATACTTAATTTTTTTTCTTTTTTTATATAAGATACTTTACACTTATAATGAGATTATATGATTATAAGTGTGTTATTTAAAAGTAGATTATTAAATCACCACTTTCTAAATAGATTAGTGTAGTGATAAATTATGAAGAAGGAAATCTTCAGTATTATTGAATCAATAATAGTCTTTTAAATAGGCAATTTACAGAATTGAAACAATGAAATCAACAGCCCATTACTTGCACGTATAAGTGCTTGTGGTAACAATGCAAAGAAAAATTCAACAACTAACTTAACATCACTAAAAATTAGGGATTTTATTCTAACTCAATTAGAGAGAGAGAAAGAGTCTCAGCAAACCCTCCCTTAAACTAAATGTTATTTAGCAGTTTAGTGTAACATAGATATTTCACAGACACCAAGTTGTTCACGAAGACGTTGAAAAGCTTCCACTTTCAAAGGCTTGGTTATCAGATCCGCAACTTGATCATGTGTACCACAGAACGTCATTTTAATTGTACCTTTATTGGTCAGATCTCGTAAGAAATGAAACCTCACATCAATATGTTTACTACGGCCATGCATCACTGGATTCTTGGCAAGCTTTATGGCTGAGCTGTTATCACACATGATAGTTGTTCCTTCTTCTTGGGAATACCCTATTTCTTTTAAAATTCTTCTCATCCAAATTGCTTGACAAGCACAGCTAGCTGTTGCAATGAATTCAGCTTCAGTAGTGGATAGGGTTACAATTGACTGTTTCTTTGAGGACCAAGCAACAACAACATTATTCATTTGAAAAACATATCCAAAAGTGCTTCTTCTTCCTTCTAATTCTCCAACATAATCACTATCTGTGAAGCTTACAAGTTTCTCAACTCCTCCCTTCTTATACAAAATTTCATAGTTGATGGTTCCTTTCAAATACCTAAGAACCCTCTTTACAGCTAGATAGTGTGATGCAGTTGGGCTTGACATGAAACGAGCAATTAAGCTCACCACATACATTAAATCAGGGCGAGTAGTTGTAATATACATCAAACTACCAACTATTTGTTTGAATTGTGTTTCATTTACCTTGACTTCTCCTTCATCTTTATTTAACTTAGGCCTGGTACAATAGGATTACAAACTGAATTACTATCTTCCATGCCAAACCGTTTCAAAATTTCCATGGCATACTTCCTTTGACCAATAAAAATCCCGATAAGGCTTTGCAACACTTCAATTCCTAAGAAGAACCTCATCTTCCCCAAATCTGTCATGTCAAACTCCTTTTGCATTGATCTCTTGAAGTTGCTCATCATTAAATCATCATCTCCAGTGTAAATAAGATCATTAACATATATACTAATAATAAGTGTTTTTCCTCCATCATTCATTTTAAAGAAAATTGTTTGTTAACTTTGGCTTTTCTCGAACCCTTCTTTCACAAATTAGGACTCAATACGGCTAAACCAGGCTTGTGGTGCCTGTTTTAAACCTTACAGGGCTTTGTGAAGTTTATAGACCATCTGCTCACATCCTTTTTTTCAAAACCCTTTGGTTGATCGGCATACACATCTTCGTTCAAGATCCCGTGCAAAAATGCAGAATTAACATCTAGTTGGAATATTGTCCAACCTCGTTGAGTAGCAAGAGCTAGTATCATTCTTATTGTGTTCATTCTTGCCACTGGTGCAAATACTTCTGTATAGTCTATCCCATGCTCCTGTGAATATCCCTTTGCCACTAGTCGTGCCTTCAATTTTTCAACTTCACCAGACTCATTCAACTTCGTCTTATAAACCCATTTGAAACCAATTCTCTTTGCATCTATTGGAAATTCAGTCAATTCCCAAGTTTGATTTTTTTTTCAATTGCAATAATCTCAACCTCCATTGCTTGCCTCCATTTGGAATTCTTTACTACCTTTTCAAAAGTAGTAGGGTCGTTGGAGTCCACACATGCCATATTCACAGCTTTTTTGTCTTCAAAAAGACCTTTACCTTAAACATAATGCTTCATCCATGCCGGTGGAGCTCTAACTCTGCCTGCTTTTGCTTCTCTATTGACAATATGAACTGTGCCAGTGTCATCTTCTTCTTGATCTGTGTCAATGTCAATTTCTTCTTCAGTAGCCTTTGTTTCTTCACTTTCTTCTTCTTCCTCATTAGTACCAGTTACTTCATTTTCTAAATCTACATTCATAATCACTTCTTCTTGGTGATTTGTATCCCAATTCCATAAACAATTCTCTTCGAACACAACATCCCTGCTTATTAAGATTTTTTGTGCATTCAGATCATACATTTTGTAACCCTTAGACTCTTCACTGAATCCAAGTAATACACAACTTACACTCTTATTTTCAAGCTTTGTTCTCCTTGCATCCAGAACATGAACATGACCCACACACCCAAACACTTTGAAGTGTTTAACAAAAGTTTTCTCACCACTTCATGCTTCTTCTGGTGTCATTTCTTTGATGGCTAACGTAGGAGATCTATTTAACACATGTATCATCCATTTCATAGCCTCAGGCCAAAAGGTTTTAGGAACCCTTTTTTCAGATAATATTGATCTCACCAGATTCATCACAGTTCTATTCTTGCGCTCGGCTACCCCATTTTGCTGTGGGGTATAAGCTGTAGTCAATTGTCTTTTTATTCCACTCATTCTACAGAATTCATCAAATTCTATAGAATTAAACTCCCATTCTCTATCTGTGTGGAGACACATAACATGTAGGCTACTATCCTTCTCAACTAACATTTTAAAGCACTTGAAGTAATAAAATGCTTCTGATTTTTCTAACAGGAAATATACCCATGCTTTTCTCGAATAATCATCTATAAAACATAGGATGTACCTCTTTTGGCTGTTTGATGCTGGAGTAATTGGGCCACATATGTCTGTGTGTATTAGCTACAATTTTTGAGAGGCCCTCAACTGAATTTTCTTTGGAATTGGATCACGCTGCTGCTTGCCTTTCATACAGTTCTTACATACGACTGTTGTTGTTGGTAATTGAGGTAGGTCTCGAACCACTCCCTTCGACTGAAGTATTCCGAGACCTTGTTGACTGAGATGAGCATATCTACAATGCCAAAGATGTGCTAGATTGGATGCAGTGACCTTGAAACAAGTTTCCTTCTTCTCCTGAGCTTGAGCAAGCAGAACAAACATTATGTTTGTTGTCATTTCTGTTTGAATAATTAGTCCCTTGAGTGGATAGTAGATTCTGCACATTCTTGATTGAGTTAGAACATCCAAGCCTTTTCCAGTAGTTGACCTATGCTCAAGAGATTATTCTTGAGTTTAGTACATAAAACATATCTTGTATTAAATGATGTACTCCATTTACATTTAACCTTATAATGCCATTTCTAAGCACATTCATTTTCATGTTACTGTCGAGTTTCACCATCTGTCGAAATGTTTCATCCAGTTCTTTGAATGTTGATTTATCTCTAGTCATATGGTTGGAGCAACCATAATCTAGAAACCAAGTTTCTTCGTTATGTGCAGTTGCCATTTCAACACAAGACATGAGCAAATTCTCCATCAATATACTCCATTAACTATAATCGCCATCAAATTTGGGAATACTCAACAGGTTCTGTCCTTCGTGCGCCATTTTCAGAGAACGAACATTGTTCCTCATTTTCTCGAAGCTTTTTCCTCACTTCGCGAACCGTTTTCTAAAGCTCCCTCACTTCGTGAACTCTGCAATTTAGCTGCGCAGTATCAAAAAACAAAACTCTAAGTCAAATTTCTTTGTTGTGCTCTGATACCACACATAGTGATAAATTATGATGAAGGAAAAGTATTATTGAATCAACAATAGCCTTTTAAATAGGCAATTTACAAAACTGAAACAATGAAATCAATAGCCCATTACTTACACGTATAAGTACGTGTGGTAACAATGCAAAGAAAAATTTAACAACTAACTTAACATCCCTAAAAATTAAGGATTTTATTCTGAATCAATTAGAGAGAGAGAGAGTCTAAATTAGGTAGTTATAATTATGAAATTATGACTAAATATTTATCTAATTTATTTACGAATTAAATTATACCTAAATCATTCTATATTACTAAATGAAGTAGCTTAATTGCAAAAAACAATACTAATTATAATTGCATTAATCTCACATATTCATCTTATCAAATATGTTTTAATTCATATAAAATTTGTGTAAAATTCATTTTATTAGTTTTAAGCTTAAGATGATTGAAAATATGGTTAGAAAGATACCCGAGCAAATAAAAATACACAACAAAACTCAAATTTAAGATTATGGATAAATTACTAATTAATACCTAATATAATTATAATAAATACTTATATTTAAATAAGTATATTTATATTAAAATTATTATATTCAAATAGCTCATTATTTATAATTTGGTCACATTGTAAAACATCAATTACAATGTTCAAGTTAAATTATATTTTTAAAATATAATATTTAAAATATAAAAATAAAAATTAGGCATAAATATCATTCAATTTAAATTCTAAATTTTGATAAAAAAGTTATTTTCTCTTTATATTTTTAATATTATTATTTAAATTAATAATTATTATTTAAAAAATTGATGGTTTAATTTTTGATATTTCTTTAAATAATTAAATATTTATATACATGCACACATATTTCATACATATTATTCAAATTTTAAAAAAATAATAATATTATAATAAAATTTATGATGTTAATTTTTTAATAAATAATTTATAATATTATATAAAATTTTATAATTATATTAATTTATCATTTTTATTAAATAATAATTTAAAAATTTAATTTAATTTTAAAAAATAAACACGTAAATAACATTGTCTTTAAATTTAATTTTCATTCCAAAAGATTAAAGATCATTTGCGTAACTATAGTCATCATCATTCCAAGGAAAGAATTTGTATACACCAAACTTCAGAATTAGCATATTTGTCCGGGAACTAAATTGAGAACGATTTGGTATACAAGAAATATTGAGAAATTACGTAAATTTTCGATAAATCAGATTTATGAGAAAACAAGAATAAAAATAACACACACATTTGATAACGGAGTTCGATCAATCTTGCTTACGTCTCCGGACCTGCTGCAGATCTTTTTACTGAAAGAGAAGAAATTACACAAGGTGTTTACAACACTCACAACTTAATTACACCCAAGAAAATTTCTCTTAATTTTCTCTCACAAAAACTTTTCTCTCTATTGGAATTAATACTTTGGATGATTAATTTATTATAATTACACATATATTTATAAGAAAATTCACTCATTGAATTACTTCTTAAATTAATGTTTACTTGAATTGCTTATTGAATTAAGTTTCATATTTTGTTTTAAATTAAAGAATTTTATAACAATCTATAACAAAAAAGTCAGGTAATCTTAACATAAAGTATATCCAAGCAACACATAAGCCACGTAGAATAATAATGTATGCATGGGAGGCATAAACGATGACACGAAGGACGCTCAAAGCCGTGCACAGGAAAGAGGCTCTAACGACGCACTTGAAAATAACCCTAAAAACATATTAGAGAGAGAGTTGTAAATCAAAGATCTACGGTGGTGAAAAAGAAAAGATTGGGAAAAACAATAATAAAAAAAATGAAATAATAAATCATAGAGAGAACAACTAAAGAAAGGATTTCCCTTTTCAGTAAGAGAGACGATATTTGTGCTTAAAATCCTTGAATTAGCTAAACAGAGCCAAAAGATAAAGAAAATAAGAGGAGGGTAGACAAAAGTTAAATTTGTTTTGTTACGATTACAAAATAGGTTTTGTTAGCTTATATTTCTTGACAATTGTGCTTGCAATCTTGTAAATTGTAATTTTAAAGGTTCCAAAGCACATGAATTATTCTGCCTGTGTCATCAAACTTAAAATTTTGTTGTGATTCATTGAAAATGAAAATAGAGGCGAAAAAAAAAAGATAGACATAGAAAGAAATTCAAATAGGGAGATACCTTAATTAGTAGTAATTTTATTAAACAAAACCTAGATACATATTATTAAATTAATATACTAATAATTTTTAATTTAATAAAAAATACATTGTCTAATTAAAAAAAACTAATTTATAAAAGAGTAATTTTGTTTTTAAGAAAAAAATATTATTTTATTTTTTATTCATTTTAATACCAAAATATCTTATAATATTTTATAAATAAATATCGACTTTTATCATTCTCTCTTTCATATTACTAATATTGTTTTATTTCTGTCCTCGTTAACCAAATTTTACTGTTTGTTACGTAACAGTTCAAATATATATATTTTTTATAATTAAGCTATCATTAACTTATTTTTAATAATCATCTTTCTTCCTGCTGACCGTTACTCCAAACTCATTACTTTTATTCTCACGAAATTTTTACTCATTTTTGACAATTTTATATTAGATTATATCAAAAAAGTACAATTAATCAATAAAATCAGAGAAAATAAGCTGATAATAATTGTAATCAAAATACTTCAAATGAGTTTATTGTTTTCTAACTTTAGTTTCAATCAAAAATTTATTTTTAGATTGTTTTGTAGCAAATAATAAAAAACTGTTATAAAAAAATATATGAAAATATGTAAAATAAAAAATATTTTAATAAAGATTAAACTATCCTTTTATAAATTAACGTTTTTTTTCAAATTATATCTTTATTTACTAATATATTAATGTAATAATATGTGTTAAAATATGCATAGTGAGACCTACTTAAAACAAATACCCAAATAGAAATATTAAAAATAAAAAAAGAAAAGGAAAGGCCTTTGTCCAGTTTGGTTCGTCGTCTATCACCAAGAGTTGCCGGACCTCAGTCGGCTTACGAAGAAGACTCAGAAGTGGCAATAATTGTGTAAGTCAGTAACCAATAACTGCTTCTTTCACTTCTTATCTCCCTTATATCGTCTTTTATATCACCAGGAGTTGCCGGGCATACGAAGAAGACTCAGAAGCGGCAATAATTGTGTAAGTCAATAACCAATAACTTCTTCTTTCACTTCTTATCTCCCTTATATCGTCTTATATCTCCCTTATATTTTCTTCCACCGATAGCTTATGTATTTGAGATTCCTTTAATATTTTGCAAGGATTGTAAGCATTAGAATTCATTACATTAACGAATCGATAAATGAATTGGGACTCATGGCCTAAAGATGCTTGGTATTTAGCTTTTGGGTGTTGGAATATGTGAATTCACAATGTTGGATCAATTGTCATAACACCAAGATTGTTTTTTGAGCACTCCTAGGTCATTTATCGATTATAGGATTTATAGTTTTATTTCATGTTCCAATTATGCTTTTGGGTTCTACTTGGGAGTCATTTTAGAGCAGAATGTGACTCCTAATTTGTTGGGTTTTAGATGGTTTTAACTTGGAGATTCCTAGCTTTAAAATTTCTGAAAGTAAATCAAATAAATGCTCAGACTACTGCCAAGAATTGTGTTTTTGGACATTTGAATTTTGAGCCAGTATTAGTGCTTTCCCATTTGATTCTCACTGTATTTTAGTCAGATTAAAGTTAAGGATTTCCAAAGAAAAGAAAACTCCTGGTGTACTCTACTCTGAACTGTGTTTCTTACGTCGTTCTTTCCACCAATTGAACAATAGGACAAGCTTTATTTACTAGCTGGTGTTGAAGATTGAATCTTGATTTTTGGGCAGTAACCATTGAATCAGGCAGTGTGTAGCTTAGACATGTTCTATGTGTATGCATATGGATCCTGCTATATGAATGCCAATCATGAGAAGTAAATTCAGAATCACATTAGAACCATGAAACCTTATTTCAATTGCACTTTGGTAGTGCACCTATAAACTTTTATATGTTACTCAAGCAACTAGTTTTAACATTCTACAACTAAAACTCCTTTAAGGCAGTCATTATGCCTTTTCTTTGATTTAATTTTTTTATTTGGGCAATTTTCTAGAAGTCTTTCTGTTTTTGGTGCAAGTGCCAGAGTTCTATAGGACACAGCTTCTTTTTGAGATTTTAGTTAACTATAAACCATGCTGGAGAAATGAAGGTAGTTGAGGAAAAACACACAGAGTCACCAGGATTGAATTTAAAAGAGAACGGAAAAGAGGTGTATAGCATGCATGGGATTTAAGCTTAAGGCAATTTTTGTTTTACTGAAGTATATGGGTTTTTTAGTGAGTTATTTGTAGAGCTCTTTGCTCATCCTATTGCTGCCCTGATTGGTTGTCACTTCTCCTGAAAAATTAAGCAAATTGGAGGTGGACCAACATTTCTTTTATATCATCTATTTGTTTTGTCTAATAAACACTTGCTTTTCCAGCCAAGGTTTCGTTACTCTTCAAAGTTATCTCAGAACAGAAATAATAATCTTCTTTTTTTGTCTCTACCAAGGATTTGTTTTTTTGACAATTGCTCCTTGGATGTTACTGTATGAGATTTTTGGCTTGACACCTTGATGGTTTGTTTCCTTGGCTCAGTTTTTTCAATAATGCTTCCTCTGTCTTTAAAACTGCTGGGTGGGGTAATACAACAATCAATTTCTTAGGTATATAAATTTTGTAACTTACGTTTTAAACAAGAAAACTCAAGAGCATCTTGCATGTATTTTGATTCATGAACCCTGGATAACTTGTCCTGTACAAACATCATATTTTCTTTTAATTTTGTCATTTATTATTTAATTTCCCAAAAAAGTTGATTTCCTCTTCCTTTGATAATGATTCTACAGTATCGTTGGTTTTACTTTTCATTTGGTTGTGTAATGTTTAAACTATTGACAGTATTTTTTTTAACGCTTAAAGCCTGAAACTTTGACACAATTATACTTCTTTTATTCTTGAATTGTTATTTACTGTGGTAGATAATTTTGGCAAGGGAAAGAAAAAGAAAAAGAAAGAAGGAAAGACTAGGGAAGTAACTTTCTCATGTTTCTTGGTTGAATGAAGCTCCTTTGTAATCATCTCAAAATGTCCTCCTTTTTCCTTGTGTGAAATGAATATTTTACTGGAATGATAGTTCATCTTAGTAATTTCATGAAACTATTACTAGCTATATCGTCACCAACCTTTTTAGCGTAATTTGATGAATACTGTAATTTGGCATGCTAATGTGCAATGTATGCAAAGTATTCAAACGCATGAAGTTGTCTATGTAAAGCTTATTTTATGTAAGATATTTCAGTATTGGAAATTAACTCTGTTCGGCTTGTTTTGTAAAAGTACCTATTTCTTCTCCTTACTGATAGTTGATGCATCACTAATCCTCCCTTTTGTGTTATGCAGTTGCCTTAATATTTTCTTTTTTCAAAATAAATGATTCGGTCAATGCCAAAAGCTGGTGAAGAATTTTTCTTGCCGTGACATCCTATTAATAAAATTAGTAATACAGGTACAATTATTATCACGTGTCTTGCTTTACTTGTTTTCTTTGATCAAATAAGTCTCATTTGTCTTCAACTACATTATATGTATCTGGCAGGACTTATTATGTGGTGTCAGTGTTGAGTATTGCCCATTTTCTGTTAGTGTAGAGCATTAAGGAAATGCTATAAATCATGTGACAGTGCTGCTCCTTATTTGCTGGTGTATTCATGGATAATCAATCTCTAAATGCACTTAATACTTCTCTTATTGCAATGGACCATGAATTGGCTATAGGACAAGAATTTCCAGATGTTGAAACATGCCGAAGGGCGCTGAAGGACATTGCTATAGCACTGCATTTTGATCTTCGAATAGTAAAATCAGATCGCAGCCGGTTTATAGCCAAGTGTTCCAAAGAGGGTTGTCCATGGCGTGTCCATGTGGCAAAATGTCCAGGAGTTACAACCTTTACTATTAGAACCCTGCATGGGGAGCATACATGTGATGGAGTTCGCAACCATCATCATCAGCAAGCATCAGTAGGTTGGGTTGCTAGATCTGTAGAAGCACGAATTCGGGATAATCCACAATGCAAACCAAAGGAAATCCTACAAGATATCCGTGATCAACATGGAGTGGCTGTATCTTACATGCAAGCTTGGCGTGGAAAGGAGCGTAGTATGGCTGCACTTCATGGAACTTTTGAAGAGGGGTATCGCTTTCTTCCTGCATACTGTGAGCAAATAAGGAAAACCAACCCGGGAAGCATTGCTTCAGTTTTTGCCACTGGACAAGAAAATTGCTTCCAGCGCCTCTTTATTTCATATCGTGCATCAATCTATGGCTTTATACAAGCTTGTAGACCACTTCTAGAACTTGACAAGGCACACCTTAAGGGGAAATATTTGGGTACACTACTATGTGCTTCAACCATTGATGCTGATGATGCCTTATTTCCATTGGCAATAGCTGTCGTTGATGTGGAAAGTGAAGAAAATTGGATGTGGTTCATTTCAGAATTGCGGAAGCTTCTTGGAGTGAACACTGAAAACATGCCTAGACTAACAATCCTGTCTGAAAGACAAAGAGGTCTTGTAGAGGCTGTAGAAACCCACTTTCCCAGTGCTTTTCATGGTTTTTGTCTGCGTAATGTCAGCAAAAACTTCCGTGATACATTCAAGAACTCAAAGTTGGTGAATATCTTCTGGAATGCTGTTTATGCCCTCACAGCAGCTGAATTTGAAAGCATGATTGCTGAGATGATAGACATATCACAAGATGTGATACCATGGTTCCAGCATTTCCCTCCACAACTTTGGGCTGTGGCATATTTTGATGGAGTGAGATATGGTCATTATACATTGGGAATCACAGAAATATTGTATAATTGGGCACTTGAGTGTCATGAGCTGCCGATTGTTCAAATGATGGAGTATATTCGCCTTCAACTGACATCTTGGTTTGATGAACGTCGAGATATGGGCATGAGGTGGACAACAATTCTTGTGCCATCTGCTGAGAAGCGGATCTCCGAGGCAATTGCAGATGCTCCTTGCTACCAAGTACTCCGTGCAAATGAAGTCGAGTTTGAGATTGTGTCAACTGAGAGGACAAATATAGTGGATATACGGACTCGCATCTGTTCATGTCGCAGATGGCAGTTATATGGTCTACCTTGTGCCCACGCAGCTGCTGCACTTATTTCTTGCGGGCATAACGTACATCTGTTTGCTGAAGAGTGTTTCACAGTAGGTAATTACAGACACACATATTCACAGTTGATAAATCCTCTTCCAGATAAGAGCCTCTGGATGGACCATGGTGAGGGTGCTGAGGGGGGAAGTGCCAAGGTTGATATTACAATACGCCCACCCAAGACTCGTCGTCCTCCTGGTAGACCTAAAAAGAAGGTCCTTCGTGCAGAGAATTTCAAGCGTCCCAAGAGAATTGTTCAATGTGGCCGATGCCATATGCTAGGGCATTCACAAAAGAAATGCACAACGCCAACTTGAATTGAATTAACTGCTTGTTAAGAATTCTTTTTTGATTTTTTTTTTTAGTTTCGTCAGCATTACTTTCAGTCTATGTCTGCTATCACAATGTAACTTAACTAATTAGTTTCATCTCTTTATGCTTACGGGATACACGCCAAAACATAATAATTAAATTAAAATAAGAAAAAGCAAAAACTCGCAAAATTGGTTGAGTTATACTAATATTTATAAAACTAACATTTTTTTTCTTGCTATTTTTAAGTATTTAAATAAATAATTTAATATTTTTAACTCTTTTTATACTCTTCTCAATCTCTCTTATTTCCCTATCATTTAGTAACTCAATAATTTTTCTTATATTATATTTTTTCTATTAATCAACTTAAATTATATATTTTTCTTATTGATGTTATTTTCTTTTTATGCATTTATAATTATTCTAAGAATGATAAAAATATACAGGCTCATTTCATTCAAGTTCTCAACAAATTATCTTTTTCTACTAGCTTAATTTAATTTTTTCATAAAGACTGCATACTGCATATTGTATATTGTTTTCCTATTTTTCTATAAATAAAATAAAAAAGTTATATATTATATTCATTAAAACAAAATATGTATAAAATTTGGATGAATATCAATAAACAATATACAATTATAAATAAAGTTATTGAACTATAAGATAATACACCAATAAAGATAAAAAAGAGCTTAAAATTAGTTAAAAAGTACTTAACATTATTAAAGGACTCAAACATATAGGATAAATATTATTAATATTTTAACTAAAGAAATAGTATACATTTATAAGTAAAGTTGTTATAAAGAAAAGAGGTTAAATAAAATGTAAAATTAATTAAAAATATATTTAAGGAATGGATTATATTGAGTAAAGAAATGGTTAATATATATATCACGGAGTTCCTCCGTTAAATACACATGTGGTGGTGTACATATATGAAAAATATTTAATAAAATAAAAAAATTATATCAAATAAAGATATTTTATTAAATATGAGTATTATTAAGATATCAATTGAAAAATATAAATAAATATTTAAAATAAAATTATAATATTATTAAAATAATAAAACGTTTTAAAAGATATGCGTTGTGGGTCACTATATTTCCCAAGTGACATTGTATTTACTCTCACTTGAAACGTAAATCTAAGAATTTATAGTAACATCATTGAACATGCATTCTGGTATGTTTGGATGAGAGTTAATGGGGTTTAATTCCATAGATTCCTATAACAGGTGTGCCAGAATATATGGGAGCTGTTCTAGATCTGCTTACAAAGTATTTTGACAATTGTTATTTACAAATAATCTAGACCATCTAAAAAATTTGATTGAAAGGTGCATGTCAGTTTTCATTAACTACTAAAGATTTAATTTCTAAAACCACAAACGACCTTGTTGACCGGTCCTTAACGGAACGGGGTAGTGCTGGATATCTCCCCTCACTTCTCTATATATAATTTGAAATTTAACTATCATTTCTATTTAAATTTTTTACCGAAATATACATGTGGATGTTCGATGAAGGATGAGTATCCAAATAAATAACGGAGATTCAAATAATATTTTAATTTTAATTTTTTATTATAAATGAAAATTTATAAAAACAATAAGTTAATAATAAATATTTTATATTATAAAAATTAAATTTTTTAGCCAATAAATGATATTTATGACAAATGAAGAAATAAAATATATTTAATAAGAAATATATAATCTTTTGATATTAAACAATATTGATAATATCTTATTAAAAATTAATTTTAAAAAATAACAATAAATTATAAAATAATTATAAGATTTTAGATTTTTATTATTTAAATAAATATTTTTAATAATTATTTTAAAAGGAAAATTATTAATGTTTTAATAGAATAACAAATAAAGAAACTTAAAATATATAATGTATTACTTATAATTAATTTGAGTTAAAATGTGATTAAATTTATAAAAAAATTAAATATATTAATTTTTTTTATATTTATTAAAATATAATATATAATTTCAGAGGGATAAGAAATACAATTTTCGTCTTTATACAGCCTCCTACTATAAAATAAAGATTGCATTTCCGTTTCTTATTTCTTATTTATTATCTCGATTCTTATCTACAGTATGATAATTCTTCTTAGAAAAATTGACCATCCTAATATTCCTCAATTCATAATCATTTTCTATTCTTAGTGTCCATGTTCAGTTCTATGTTTCTCTTTTCGGAAAAATTGATTTCAAAATAATATAATTTGAATTGATTGAATATATAAAATAATCTATTTTTAATTTTGAAATTAATAAAAGCTTAATTTATTAAACTCAAAATCAGTTTTTATACAGGTTTTTTAATTAAAAAAAATTATCATATTTTTAATTATTTCTAGACTTAATTTTTTTGAGCCCTAAAACTTTTAAAAAACATTTAAATTAAAAAAAAATAGTCCGCACATATCACTGATTACACTTCTCTCAAACCGGGAAGATCTATTAAAAACAAAAAACTAACCAAAATTTCTAAAAATCAATTAAAAAGATAATTAAGTTAACACTTACAATAACATGACTCAAATCCGTCAACCTATTATGAAAATCTCTCTATTTTATTGAACTATCTTATTACTTAAGCATTAACGACACAATGCAATTTGTACTCTACCGCATTATCACCATATGTATGCAAATATTGCATCTCGATCCCAGATCATATTCTTTCTGAATCCCTAACCAAACTTTCAATGTCTTTCCTAATTTATAAAATAAATAAAAGCTTGTTTGCATTTTTAATATTAAAAACAACACAAAAATGACAGAACAGGGCAATCCCTCATGGGATTCGTTTTTTTTGACTATCATTCAGTTTTGATATTTAAAATTGTTTTCTGTGATTTTTTCGTGTACCGTGTTGTTGTAAAGGTTAGGCGGTGATTAAGATAAAGGGGAAAGGAGGAGAGTTTTGATGGTGTTTGGACATCTAGAAATAAGAACGTTTGGTTGTAAGATTCAATCTTTAATAAATCATATTAATTATATAATAATAACTAATAAATCAAGAAACAAATCAACTATATATAAATGGTATCATATTTTAAAAATTTAAATTTAATTAATAACTATTAAATCAAAAAATAAATAAAATCAAATAAAAAATATATTCATCCTTAAATTTACTCAAAATAATAATTAAAAATCGTTAAAAAAATATAATAAATCATATTAACTATATAGTAATTAATAGATGATAACATATTTTAAAATTTAAATTTAATTAATAACTATTAAATCAAGAAACAAATCGAATTAAATAAAAAATTAAATTGACTCAAATAAATAATTGTATATCATTCAAGGAAATATAATAAATCATATTAATTATATAACCATTTAAATCAATGATATGGATGATACCATATTTTAAAATTTAAATTTAATTAATAACTATTAAATCAAGAAACAAATCAAATCAAATAAAAAAAAATATTCATCATTAAATTGATTCAAATTAATAATCAGATGAGTTGATATATTATTTTACAAAAATGTTTGATTACACAAGAATTTTTTTAACTAGTAATAAAATAAAAAAATTATAAAAATAATTCATGAATATTATAATTCTTACGGTAAATATAATATACATATATATTAAAATTGTAAAGAAAATACAAGCACAATTAAATGCTACCAAAGTGGTTTATGTATTGTTTCAATCCATAAAATTAATCTATTATTATAAAATATTAAAAAAATTATATATCATGGAGAGCACATAATAGGAAGAGCAAAGACAATAATAGATAAAAAAAATAGTAATAAAATAAGAAAAATGTATATATATATATATTGCTATTATAATTTTTGACTTAAATAAATTAAAAAATATAAGAACCAAGTAATAAAAAAAGAGTAAAAAGAATAAAAGAATAAAAGAAAACTAAAAGAGGGAGCTTGATGGATTGGAAATAAATTTCCATGAGATTTTGTTTGATGTTTTATGGTAAATTTAGAGGAAGTTTTTTATTTATAATTTTATGCATTTTATTTTAATATTATAAATTTTATTTTAATATATTTTTTAAAATAACGACATTACAGATACCGAAACTCGAATCTCAAACATTCTAAGGTATTTAATATAATGTATTTATATATATAATATAAAAAAATATCTAAAAATTAGACTGGATTTAGTCCTTACACCATACATATTTGGGACTATCAGAGTCTCATAAAATGCCTTTATTTAGAACAGTACACTCAAATATTAAAGAACCAAAAATAGAGTGCCTAGAATTGAACATCACTCCCATGGCCATACTTGTTTTTATTCATTAGAAGTCGAAGGAGGCCTCCTGCACCTGAACATTGGTTCACAGCCTCTGGTGTAATTATTTGATGGTGGTGGCAAACATGCGGAGGCGAAACATCGACCCTGTATTTTAGCGTTTGGTTCCGCGACTGGTGGATTGGCAGAGTTCAAGTCACGAATAGATTCCACAAACAACGAGCTCACCATTAATAGTCCAAATAAGCATAACACAATGAGTTTGATAAAGTTGGATTTTGTTCCCATTGTAACTAATATCAAATTGTTAGGAAGAAATTAAAAGGGTTATGCATTCACTAACATATTTAAAGGGTTTAAATAGGCTATTAATTGTGGGTCATAATTAAGTCACGAGATTTGTCCGATTGTATTTATTAGGTCTCATTAATTTGAAACGTATATTTAAGATTTTTTAGTAACCTCATTTGTACATGCGTTCCTTTTTTTGGAATGAGAGTTAATTGGAATTTCCTATTACGATATTTTAGACTATAATGTCTCTTAATGTTCCTACAAAGAGATTGCATGTATTCAACTAAAATTTTAAAATAGTTTAATTATATATCATAACTTTTATTTATTTTATTATATATAAATGAAATTTCATTTTTAAAATAGTACACATATTTCTTTTTCTTTTTTTTATCATAAAAGTTCTTTCAATTAAAATTTTAAAATAGAAATCACACAAGCTATATTTAGGGGTATATATTGGATCGAAATTGTTGATTTTATACTCATCTGATCCGATACGATCATCTGATCGGATTGAAACATCCTAATCTACAACCGATCAGATTGAAATATCATAATCTACAACCGATCAGATCACCTTTCAAATCCGATCCTTAATCTATTCGGATTGGATAAGTTGAATACGACTAATAAACTTAATTAACTTTATTTTTGAATAAATTTTTTAAATTTTCACATAACATAAACTTATTTGAGTTAAAAGAAACATTAAAATATGACTAATATAAGAATGATTAATGAGAATATGACTAATATACAATATATATATATATATGTTAAATTTATTAAAGTAGTGTAATAACCATTTGTATGTGAAAGTAGACAAATATTTAATAAAATACTTTATTTTCATCCTAATGTTTTAAGAACTTATATTATTAATTCTTAAAAATATAATTAATGTTTAAAACATATAATTAATCGAGATGATGTGTATCCTCGTACACATTTAATAAATACTTTATTTTTTAGCTCTTATATATTTTAAGAACTTAAATTATTAGTCTTAAAAGTATACTTATTGTTCAAAAGATGTAACTTATGAGACGAAAAGAACCACTATTTTTCTAAATTGAATCAGTTTATATTATTAACTCTTTTTGAATTTTTTTATAATTTCAATTAAATTTATAATTTTATTAGCTATGTAAATTAAGAAAAGATTGTTTTATGATATTTATAAAATAAATTTTATAAATAATCTTAAATTTATTAATTTTACAACTAATTAATTTATTAAGAGATTTTTTTATTGTGATAAAAAAATATGAAATATTATTATTCATATAATATTTATAAAATAAAATAATTTTTAAAATAATCCAAATAAAAAGTAGTATACATGTGTAATTTTACTTTTATATTCAATTTTTTAATATTTATATTTTGAATTATTAAATATAATATTTTATAAAATTTAAAATTCAATAAAAAATTTTAAAGTGTAAGCTACGGAGAAATATTACTTAAATATTGGGTCTGTAATTACTTCCGCCTAGAGCCTGCCATTGCTTGGGGGCGGCCCACACCTACTACTAAAATCCCATAGCTCTATTAACCAAAAAACAAAAAAAAAAAAACCCATAACTCTCAATCTGATTTAAAAAACAATAACAAAAAATAATTTAGACGTCATCTATATATAATATTTACGTGAAGAAAAAATGTACGCTATTACCCGCGCTAATTCTCACATTTGACCGTGGATATGGCGTCCACCGGTAGGGTACAATTCAATTTGGGGATATTTTTTTTTTAACTATATTGAATTGTATCATATTATATCGTTTGAAATAGTTTTAATTAATACAAATTAGATCGAATCATTTGATTTATAAAAACATTCGTTCTAATTCGATCTAGTTCAGTTTTCGTTTTGATTCGATTTTTGGACGACTATAATGAGAAATAATATGAAAATTTTAATATATTATTAAATCGGTATGTTCGACTAGTTTAAAAATTAATACAAATTAAATTAGATCGTTTAAAAAATAGTTTTAATTAATACAAATCGAATAATACTGTTTGATCTGATTTTTCGATTTGATCCTGTCCGGACCGATTTATGGACACTCCCTAATCGTCAGAAGGTTGTGAAAAAATTAGTTCTCAATATAATAACAAAATATTTTTAATTTAGTTATTAATTAATTTAAAACAAATTTTAAATCGGTTTAGTCAATATGATTTTAATTTTTAAGTTGGTTTTAAAATAAAATTGACTTTAAATTTTAAATCAATTTACCGATAAAATTGATTAAAAATTTAAAATCGATCATACGTAACAACTGTATTAAAAATTTTAGTCATTTTTATTCTAGAACTAACTTAAAAATTTAAGTGTTGTAACCCCTAAATATATATTGGTTGTTTTCTATTAATCTGCCTACGTGTTTTAAATCACATAACAATAAAAAAAACTAAAATATATTTAAAAGATTTTTTAAAACTTTTTATTCATTTAAAAATTAGATATTAATTAATTACTTAAAAATAAACTTATAAAAAAAATAGCTTATATACAATGTATATATGAAAATTTAATTTAATTACAATATAACTAAATATTATAAGCAAACATATGCATATATTAGATATAAAACTACATATATCAATCAACATATATAATTTTTATAATATAAACACATAATAATAAGATACATATATTATTCAATATCATCAAATTTTTCTTCTTGCGACTTTATAATTTGAAACATGTGTTCTACCTATTCTTCACATAAATCTTCAAAAAATTTCCTATCGTAGTTCCTTTATATCTAATTAAAGAAATATATGTATTTAAATTTAAAATAATAATTATAAATATATAAAAAAATAATTTATATATGTTAAAATATCAATATATTAGTTATTTAACAAATATATATGCAATATTATGTCAATGTTCTTACAACCTCAAATAAAGAAACTTAAAAAACCAATATAACTTACTATGTGAAATATTAAATTTAAATTTTTGGAGGCTAACAAATTTAAAGCATGATTATAAAACAAGTGAGCACATTAAATAGTATCTAATAAGTATTACGATTTTAGAAATGTAAATTAACAAAAAAAAATTCACAATTAATATTATAAATTTATTAAAATAATTTATATGTTAAAAGAATATATTAGTTAAAAAGATTTAATATAGTGGGATGGAATCAAACTTAAATAAAAGATTTAATATATCGGATGTTTACACCATTAAAAAGTATAAAAATTGTAAGTTTAATAATATATATATTCTCTTTAATTTCTCAAAGTAGGAGAGTTAACTTAAAAACCGACTATAACATTTCATCTTTCACTCAAATTAACCTCTCTGGCTATCAAACTTCGCATAACTCCCTTAACATCCATATATCATAAGTAGGTGAAGAAAAAATGCACACTATTTCCAATCCTAATTCTCATGTTTTATTGTGCGAAGGTGGTGACAAAATTAGTTCTAACTTCTAATTAGTGATTTCCATAAAATAAAAAAAATTAGATTGGCTTAAATTGTTTTATTATAATGTTTTAGTCGGATAAGATTTATTAATATGTTGAATTGTTTTTATCAGACAAGATATATAAACCATTATACCTATTTTTTTTTCAAAATTATTTAAAATATAGACATTTTTTTTATTCTTTTTAAAGAATGTTAAAAATAAAATCATATGGAAATTTGAGTCATAAAATAAAAATAAAAATAAAACTACATCTATGAAAGAGTATACTATGTTATATTATTTGTCTTCGATGGTGCTTCAGGGTGTCATATTAATGTCTACACGACATGATATGGATACAATTGTTAGATTTGTGTCCAACATTAAAACAAAATTACAACACATCCATTGTTTGTGGTTCGATGTGTTGAGTAAAATTTAGAATACACAACTCTAAATTTACTAATATTAGATCAAAACAAGTAAACAAACTACTTGTATTATATCCACTATAATACTTTTTAAAGGCAACTCACAAAATGAAGAGAAATACAAACACTCAAAGAGGAAGCTCTCAACTCACACTCAAAGAGGAAGCTCTCAACTCATACTCAAACTAAGAATACAAAGACTTATTTGTTTTTGATGGAATGATTAAAACAAATGCAAGGTGGACTATTTATAATCCTCATTATGCAATCTACACCATACAAATATAAAACTAAGAAATAATCCTAGCCACACAAATATTATCTACACACATCTCTTTTCTATAACCTTCAATCACTTCATTTATTTCTCTATTTCCTACAACCAATTCATTTATTTCTCTACTTCTTTAAACCACTTCATTTATTTCTCTACATCTTTAATTATTATGTTGGTGTTGATTTTCAACACTCCCCCTCAACACCAACTATCACTATTTTTACTGTGTCAAGCTGGCGGCGAAACATTTCGAACTTGCCAACGCTTAAGCTTTTTGTGACCACTTCATTTATTTCTCTACTTCTTTCAAACACTTCATTTATTTCTCTACATCTTTAATTATTATGTTGGTGTTAATTTTCAACACTCCCCCTCAACACCAAATCTCACTATTTTTACTGTGTCAAGTTGACGGTGAAACATTTCGAACTTGCCAACGCTTAAGATTTTTGTGAACAAGTCCGCAACTTGATCATCTTTATTGATTTACCTCATTTCAATTTCTTCTTGCAAAACCTTTTCTCTGATAAAGTGATAGTGTACTTCAACATGTTTAGTTCTTGCATGAAAGATCAGATTCTCTACCAAATGAATTGCCAATTGGTTGTCACAGTACAACGGTACTGCATAATCTAATGGTTGATGTAGATTATTCATTAGTTGTATCAACCATGTACACTCTTGAGCTTCCATTGCCACTGCTTGATACTCAGCTTCAGTGGTTGATAATGATACCGTTGGTTGTCTCTTGCTACACCAAGTTGTTGTGGTGTGTTGGCACAAGTGTATTGATGACGTATTCGACATTCCCTTAGGTATTGAGAGAACTCGCTTGAGCTATATTCTCCGCCATTGTTTGTGCACAAACAACGAATCTTCTTTCCAACTTCTCCTTCATTTGACTCTCTAAAATCTTTAAACTTTGAGAATACGTCAAATTTTTCTTTCATAAAGAAAACCCACACATACCTTGAGAAGTCGTCAATGAATGTCACCATGTATCGCATACCGCTAATTGATGGTTGCTTAATAGGATCGAATACATCAGAGTGAACTAACTCAAATGGTTCTTTTGCTTTAAACTTCGATTTCTCATATGGCAATTGGTGAGCTTTACCATATTGGCATCCTGCACACATCGTGTCTGTTCGCACGTCTAGTTGAGGAAGCCCTTTAAGCATCGATTTTTTCACCATCACACTTAGCTTGGAATAGCTAACGTGACCTAATCGCATATGCGATAGATCTGCTGTCTCATTTCTTCTTGTCTTGTCTACATATGCAGATTCGGTTGAAATTACGTAGACTGGTTCCAATTATTGCCCCTCCATTATCAGTGTTTCTGAGATTTTGAGATCACGATAGACCTTCACGTCTCGGGGACCGAACAAGACATAATGGCCTGATGATGTTAATTGAGCCACATATAGCAAATTTTTCTTCATTCCAATGTGGGCTATCGGTAACCTTGAGTTGTCAACTGTCACCACTACATGACCTCTCTTGTACTCAGACATGCTTTCCAATTTCTGTTTATCACTTGTCATATGATTTGAGCAGCCCGAATCTATGATCCAGTCATTTTTATAGTCAATCTGTTTGATGTTGTCAGCGTAAGAGCTAATTCTTCTTCCTCTATAGCGAATAATGCTTCGGCATCCCAACCATCTTCGCTATGCTCCTTAGAAATGGAAGTAGCTGTATTGCTTTCAACATGATTTTTCTTACTCCAACAATATTTTTCCATGTGACCCATCTTTCCACAGTTGTAACATTCACCGTTAAATTTTATATTTTTGTTGCGGTTCTTCCAAGCTCCCCCTGGACGAAAGCCTTCATTTCCTTGAGGAATTTTTCCTTTGTTGCCATCATTTTTATATCTATTTCCATTGTACTCCTTGAAAATGCATTTACTTTTGCTGGTGTAGAGCGCTTCTTCTTCACCCTTTAGCGAGACTCCTCCCATTTTCTTAGCCATAGCTTCTTGATCGACCAACAAATTCTCAAACTGAACAAGAGATGGTTATGTCGGCCATCCTTGTATAGCGGTAACAAACCCTCGATATTTGGGTCTCAACCCATGAATAATTATTCTTTTTATCCTTGTTTCCCCAATATGAGCTTTCAGATCTAACTATGAAATTTCATGACATAACGACTTTACCTTGTGAAAGTATTGGGAAATCGTCATGTCGTGTTGCGTCATCGATAGTAACTCGTTCTCCAGAAGTTGCAATCTTGTATCATTCTTCTTTGAAAAGAGTGTAACAAGAGTGTCACATGCTTCCTTTGGTGTTTTTGCATCCCGAATGTGCTCCAACATTTCTTCTTCAACTGTGGTCTTCAAAGCAAACATCGCTTTACCAGCTTTAATTTTTCACTTCCGTAAGATACCGTTTGCATCTTCCACTGTTAGTTGTGTAACTTCATCACCACCAACAACCTCCCACAAGTCTTGACCTTGTAGGTAAGACTCCATACATGTTGCCCATGTGTTATAGTTTTTGTTGTTGAGCTTCTTGATTCCTCCAACTACTTGAAGATCACCCATCGTGTCGGCAAGACTTTGACTATACCGAACAAGCTTGACTAATAAACTTGCAGAGTATCAAACTCCTCACGACTCAAGATAGCTCCACTAAGAATGATCCCTGACCGTCCTGCTCTGATACCAAATGTTGAGTAAAATTTAGAATACACAACTTTAAATTTACTAATATTAGATCCAAACAAGTAAACAAACTACTCGTATTATACCCACTATAACACCTTTCAAAGGCATCTCACAAATTGAAGAGAAATACAAACACTCAAAGAGAAAGCTCTCAACTCACACTCAAACTAAGAATACAAAAACTTATTTGTTTTTGATGGAATGATTAAACCAAATGCAAGGTAGACTATTTATAGTCCTCACTATACAATCTACACTATATAAATATAAAACTAAGAAATAATCTTAGTTATATAAATATTATCTACACACTTCTCTTTTCTATAACCTTCGATCACTTCATTTATTTTTCTACTTCCTACAACCACTTCATTTATTTCTCTACTTTTTTCAACCATTTTATTTATTTCTCTACATCTTTAATTATTATGTTGATGTTGATTTTCAACACGATGATCTTCCAAGGTGAATACTGTTGACAGTTGAAGATAGAGGAAAAAGAAAAAAAACCTAAAAGAAGAAGAAGGAGAGGTGCTTGTCTAGGAATATTAAGAGATATATTTAAATGAATACGGCGCATAAAACTTAGATGGTTTATTAACCCTTTGAATGAGTTGAACTGATAAATGCTTATAAATGGACCCAATATTCTAAAATATAAAAAGGGTTTTATAAAGCATCACTAATAAGCTACTAATATGTGTCATTCTTTAAAAACAATTAATTTAATATCCGATGGCTATTGTAAACTTAAAAAAGATATTGATTTCTAAAAAAATATATAAATAAAGATGAAAATTGAAGTTATCGTAACTAATTCAGTAAAATTATATTATTAATATTGCAATGCTTAAGTAACCATGTTCAAAAAAATAGATAATTATTATCTGTGTCCCAATTCTTAAAATTTTATAAAGTGACGAATCCAACTTTTACACATGCACCTGTGTCAGACTCTTCTTCCTGAGTAACGTATATGCTATGCATTTAAAACCTAGTAAAAAGCTAACCGGCTGTGACAATTTTCCAGAAGTCACTGATTAAATATAATACTTTTTTTTCCCCTTCAACCAGTAAATAAAAGTTTGTTTAGCAATAACCAAAACCATGAAGTAAAAGTTTCTCATTAACTCTTTAAAATAAATATTCAATTATTTCTTTTAATTGATAGAAATTTTAACAAAAATATCTCCTATGCTATGTACGTCCAGATCATTAGAATTGGAGATGAATTACCAATTTGTTAATTACATACTGTAAAACTTGGATCTTAAACCTGGGAGAGATCCTCTTCGAAAAGATAAAAAAGGAAAAAAAATTTATATTAAGTTATTAGTATCGTTTGATTCTTTAAATTAATAACGATATCACTTAATACTATTATTTTAAAAAAATTATCGAACATAACATATTATTATAATGATTTTTTATTAAATTATTATTTTTTAAAATAATATTATAATATAATTAGTGCTTAATTAATACATTTTTTCAAAAAAAAAAAAAAAACACTTGGTGAGAGATCCTCTAATTATATAAAAATATTATCCCTTGATCACTGAGATTTACCAATTTTCTCATCAGGCAGAAGTTTTATATCTATAACAAAGCAGCAAAGGACGATCTAACTCAATCAAATGTCAAAGCCTCGTTACATGACCTTTCATCATATTCCCTATATATCCACCTTTCTTTAGTTTTGCCTCTTCCTTTCCTATATCACTATCATTAATCCAAGGTATGTCTTAACCATCATCTATAGCCAGAGTTCAGAACTATTAATACCTTAATTCCTCTAAACCAAAGCTAATTACTCCTCTTGAAGAACAAGTAATGGATAATCTTGGCTCAAACCATACCTTTTCATACTTTTTCTTCAATTTGGTGTGCTTTTTAATCACACTTCATAATGTTAATTCCAAATTAGTAGAGAGGTCTACTTATATAGTCCATGCTGACAAGTCTATTATGCCCAAAGCCTTCACTAGTCATCATCATTGGTATTCCTCAATTGTTACTTCTCTTAAATACAACAGCAATTTTGCCTCTTTAAATAATAACTATGAAGGTGATCATTTATCTCCATCACTTTTATATTCATATGATAATGCTCTTCATGGGTTTTGTGCATCTCTATCAATTGATGAACTGGAAGAGCTTAAAAAAGCACCATGGTTCATCACTTCTTATGTAGACCACAAAGCCACACTCGACACTACTCATACCTATGAATTCCTATCTCTAAACCCATCATATGGCCTTTGGCCTGCTTCGAATCACGGCGAAGATGTCATCATTGGGGTAATTGATAGCGGAGTTTGGCCAGAGAGTGAGAGTTTCAAAGACAATGGGATTTTAGATAAAATCCCATCTAAATGGAAAGGTAAATGTGAGCTAGGACAAGAGTTTAATTCGTCAATGTGTAACTTTAAGCTCATAGGAGCTAGGTACTTTAACAGAGGACTTATAATTGCAAATCCTAATGTTACTATAGACATGAGTTCTGCTAGAGATACATTTGGACATGGAACTCATGTAGCTTCTACTGCTGCTGGAAATTATGTAAAAGAGGCTTCTTATTTTGGTTATGCAAAAGGAACCGCTAGAGGTATAGCACCAAAAGCTAGATTGGCAATTTACAAAGTGTCTTGGGATCAAGGAAGTCATGCCTCTGATGTTATTGCTGCTATAGACCAAGCAATTGAAGATGGTGTGGATGTGATTTCGATTTCGATGGGATTTGATGGAATTCCATTGTATCAAGATCCTGTAGCAATTGCTTCTTTTGCTGCTATGGAAAAAGGTGTAGTGGTTTCAACTTCAGCAGGAAATAATGGTCCTAGTCTTAGTTCTTTACACAATGGTATTCCATGGACTTTAACTGTTGCAGCAAGTACTACAGATCGTTCATTCGTCGGAAGATTGAGTTTTGGGGGGAATAATTTTACCATCAACGGTTTGACTATGTTCCCAGCAAATGTTATTCTTGAAAATATTCCTTTAATTTACAACAAGGAAATATCAGCTTGCAATTCAACTGAGTTGTTAAAACCTATGTCATATGGTATTATCTTATGTGATGATATTGGCTCTGTACCCACACAAATCTATCATCTAACTTCAGCACAAGTACTTGGAGCTATTATTTTATCTGATGATAAAATGTTACTAGAAGGTGGAGGAGTTACATGCCCTTGTATTGTGATTAGTCTAAAAGATGCACAGGCTGTGATCAAATATGCAAAAAATGGATTTATGCCTTTGGTAAGCATTAAATTTCAGCAGACATTTATAGGTAACAAGCCTGCACCATCTGTGGCTTTTTACAGTTCTAGAGGTCCTTCTCTAAGCTATCCTGGGATCTTAAAACCAGATATAATGGCACCTGGGTCTCTTGTTTTGGCTGCTTGGGTTCCAAACAAAATGGCAGCTCAAATTGGTTCAAATATTTTCTTATCAAGTGATTACAATGTGGAATCTGGGACATCTATGGCTTGTCCTCATGTTTCAGGTGTAGCTGCACTCTTGAAAGGTTCACATCCAGATTGGAGTCCTGCTGCTATTAGATCTGCAATAATGACCACAGCTAACCCGGTGGATAATACTCAAAACCCGATTCGAGATAATGGTAATATGTTTGAATTTGCTTCACCTTTAGCTATGGGAGCTGGTCAAATCGATCCTAATCGAGCACTTGATCCTGGTTTGATTTATGATGCTACTCCACAAGACTATGTTAAGCTTTTATGCTCCACGAATTTTACTAAGAAGCAAATAGTGGCCATTACTAGATCACACCACTATGACTGTTCCAAAACATCTTATGATCTTAATTATCCTTCTTTTATAGCATTTCAGGCTAACAAAAACACAACAATGGTTCAAAAATTTAAAAGGACTTTGACTAATATGGGAGCAGGAGTGGTTACATATAATGTGAAAGTGACTGCACCAAAGGGTTCTGTAGTTAAAGTGTCGCCACAGAAATTGGTCTTTGAAAGGAAGTATGATAAGCAGAAGTACAGTGTTTATATGAAGTATAAGAGCATTGAAACGAAATACGGGGTTTATAAGAGGAATTATAAGGAAAAGGTCTCATTTGGTGAACTTGTTTGGATTGAAGAAAATGGGAATCATACTGTCAGGAGTCCTATTGCGGTTTCACCAGTGTGGAATGCTTTGATCTAACAAATGGGGGTACCATTTTCTGAGTTTTATACACACGCACTTATATTTTGCAAGTCAATATAGTTTTAACATTTAATAAGAATCTTGGTATTGAAATGGTTTCTTGTCTTTTTATTACGTTCGATGCAAAAGGCTAAACATGAGCCTCAAGTTACTGATCCAATGCTGTTCATTAATTGCCAAACATGCTGAATCAATAGGATTCATCACAAAATGTCCAAACGGCAGTATACTTCCTGTAGATAAAGAGAAACTTTTCATTCTTTTTCTTTTTTGGATTTTTTTTAAAAAGAAGAAGCTATTTTCAAATTTTCAGAAGAAAAACAAGATGCCACTGAAACAATGTGAACGTAGTCTCTCCCTATCTGCACCCTACTTTACTTTATTTTATTTTATTTTGTGAAAGAAAAATAAATCTCTACATATTGATCTATACAATGACCAAATAGTATATAAATTGAATTTTCTTTCACCCTATATATGATCAGTGTACCGAGCAAGGGACAGTTCAAATGGAAATATCTGGACTGCATGCCAGTTTGGGCCTGGGACCTATCAGATAGAAGGTATGCTATACGAGCCTGAGACCTAGGACCTTGGTAGTCAGAGGCCTCTCTATATGTATAAACTCTAATATGCTATCTCCTTTGCATCTTCCTAAAGAAGACGACACTTATTTGTCGATGCTAATTTTACAGTAATTACTGAAAGTCATCCCATTAACTAATTCATCACCAAGAGATTTCCTCTTGTCTAGTTCCTTCAATTTGAGTACTAATATGGGCTAATTTCTTGTGCAATGGTTGACATCCACTTTAACATGGGTGCCTATAGCATCTTCTATCTCCACAACACGTTTAAGAATATATAACATGTTTCTTTGTTTACTACGAAAAAGGACCAACGAACTCTTAAACACCTTAATTCAACCGCATTCACTTTTGAAACTAAAGCCTATACTATCCAACATACTCAAGGAGATAAAGTTATTTTTCAACTCTGAAACATGTAAAACATTTTTAAGAATTAACATCGAACCATCATCCAGTCAAAGACGTACGTACTATGCTAATGCCTATAGTTTCATACCATCAATTGTTCGACAAATACGTAATACCACCCTTTAATGATTTGTACTCAACAAACTAACTCTTATAAGGTGTAAAATGGTATCTGCACCCTAAGTTCAAAATCCATGTGCCACAATTTTCACCATTCACTAAAATTACAAGTACATATATTCACAACTTGTCTCCTCATTCACCATTAAAGTTATTCCACTACTTAATTCTTGTGTCTTTTGTCCTACCCTTTTTGGGAAATCTCTTATAAGATAACTGTATTTTTGACAATGATAACACCTCACATTCCTCTTTTCTCTTTGCTCTTTGCATCTTGGACCGAGAGTGAACCTTACCACTTAACTCTTCTCTTTTATCACCTTTTCGACCATGGGTAAACAATACATCACCTCTATCATTGCTATTGAGATGTAGATCTTCCATATTTAACTTCAAATCCCGTGTTCTCAAGTGAGAGACCACTTGCTCCAAAAAGATTTTATCTCATCACTAAACCCTTCTCTAATGTTTGACAAGTCATTAAAGATTCTTTGAGACTTTGTCAAGTTAGGCTTTAAGCCCTTTGACATATCCATTTGAACCCGAACAATTGTTTTTTTCAAATGGAACCTCCTAGATATCATCTTTTGCATGTATATCCCGTCCTACTTTTTACATACACCTTTTGCAATCACCTCACTTTGCACTTCACGAATCACATCATCATACAAATGTAAATAAATTGAGACATAAGCGGTCACTTCCAATTCCTTCTTTTGGAAATTGTTAGACCTAGTTGGAAACTATGGGTACTTTTTGAGCTTGTGCTATCTTTTATTGAACTAAGATACTCTTCATTTTTGCCTTGCATATGTGGAAGTCACCAAAACCATTCAATTTCTCCATCTCAACTGTACTTATAATTGATTATATTGAAAATTTTATTCAAATAAATTTCCAATAACATTCACAAAACACCTATCAAACAAGACACCATAGCAAACCATAAAATTTAACGATACACAAACTAACCCAAATATTAGAGAAGGGTTTAGGTTTTGGGTTATTAATAAAAAATTAATTTCCAATTAACCCAATAAGCACAATAAGAATTAAATGGAAACCAAATAATAAACAATAAATTTCCACAAGCACAATCACACCAAAAATATCGACTAGCAATAATTACGAGCAAAGAAAGTGATAAAATAACACACAAGATTTAACATGATTCTTTTCCAAAATAATTGAGCTTATATCCATAAATCAAGTATTACAATCATCACACTCCCTCGATGAAGATACAACTTATGCTACTCAATAACATTACAATTATCTACTTTCATCATCATACAAGCATCACTATATCTTTTTTTTTAGTTCTAAGAACATACCCAAAGCCTCACACTCCCTCAATGAAGATACACTTTGATTTTTAGACTAATAATGATTTGAATAAGAAAGAACAATACTATAGAGAAGCTTACACCCACAAAATTTACGAAGAAACACCAAACTTCACCACCATCAATGGAGGAAATCATAATTCTCTCTTGCCTTTCTCTCTCTCAAGCTCTCCAAACCTTCAATCTCTCTCACCAAATGAATATTAGGGAACCAAGGGTGTTTATACAAGTCATTTGGTCTTTTACCAAAATACCCCTCAGTTTCAAGTCCTAATGTGAAAATTCCAGTGCCCTTGTTAGTCATTTCTAGAGAAAACTTACGACTTCATTCAATCGACAATTTACAATTAGGAATCTAAAATTTGGATAGAAATTCCTTGATTGATGTACAATTGATTCTTGATCAATGCAATGTATGATTGATTCTTGATCGATCAATTTCTACTCGACTGATCAAGATATCTAGAATCTATTCCAATCTTTATATGCAATATTCTTAATCCAACCTTTAATACTTGATAACTCATATTGATTTTTAAGTATCTCCATGAATTTGTATCACATGTTACATCCTTAATATCGAGATATGCATCTCTCCTCCATGAAATTTTATTTTTCAAATTCTTGATAGAAATCCTTACTTTAGTGTACCAACTAGCTTCTCATTTACACTACTATTGTAATCTTTTCAAATACCAAATCTTAGGGAGAGAGGGAGTTAAAGATGGAATTTTGAAGTACAAACCATGATTGCTTGGTTACAAAGTGAAGAATATAATGATTTAGATTATTTGTCACATATCTTTGTTTGTCTGATGAATTTGAATATATATATATATACACTATTTGAATGATAAATGATTTAGATAAATAATATTGATAAATTATAGTAATTTTTGGATGAAATTATTTAAATGTATATATGTTAATAAATAGAAACCTAAATGTGAAATTATTAAAATAACATCTATAAAATTCATAACAACAAAAATAACACTATTATCTTGAATTAAGAGATATATAAATGAAAATATTTAATGATAATTAAAAATACATATAAAGTTAGATTTTATTTAAAAAGTTAATATCATTTGTTAAAATTATTTGTATTGGTAAAATTATATATATATATATATATATATGACAAGATCAATGACCCCATTTCTTACACAATTTATTACACTTACTTATTTAAAGGATGTAAAGTAAAAATTGATTATTTAAATATCAATAGATAATTGTAATAATAAACTGTAATAAGTTGGTAAAAATATATAATAACTTATATTATATATCTACGTTAAATTAAGTTTAAGGTTAATATAATTATTATTTACGATTAAGAGTAAAAATAGAAGTTCATAGAATGTATATTTTAAATAAGAGGAAAAATATTAATTTATTAATAATACCCGTTTATTTATAGTTAAATTGTAAATCAATTAAATTTAATGTTATTTAATTTCTTTAATATCTATATTTTTTTAAATTATAATTTTTAATTATTAAACATATTATTTTTATCTTTTTAATGTTATGAATACCCATTATATTGGGTTTTTATTTCCCTAAATTAGAAGAATATTTAACTATTGTCTAACATGTAATAGGCGAACGTACATCATCCCTAATATATATATAAGATTGATATGTTAGGCAATGTCTGTTATTACATATCGGAAGAAAACTATATATTTAAACCTTAAAATATTTTAAAATTTTAAAATCTAAGCTCTAAATTAAAAGAATATCTAATTATTGAGAACATATTTGTTTATTATATGTTTAGTGAGTTGTTATGTGTCACAATCATATATATTTCTTTAAATCTAAACATTAAATTTTAAACTATAACTCTTAAAATTTAAATTATAGATCTTAAATGTTAAATTCAAACTCTAAATCACAACTTTAAAGTTACATAATTATCACCCTTTATATGATTAACGATATAGTCCTGTATATAACTGTAGCCATCCCTAGGAAAAATGAAGGGTGTGAAAGAATTTGTATTTCAGATACCACGTTGCTGTCCAACAAGTTAATTTAAGAGACATAGAGGCAACACTTGAGAATCATCTTGTCCATAATAACGATATATGCTACGCGTTTTGGTTCCGTTTCTATCATGCATTGCAATTTTGCGGTCCATAATTGGGATATATATATTTTTTTTTTGAAATAATATTTATTAACTCATTTAAAATTTATAAAACCCAAAATATGATCTTTTTGGTACTCATACATTTTTATTTCGTAGAAAAACCCAAAGTTAAAAAATTCACCCAAAATACAATTTTAAATTTTATTTAAATTAAACTTTAATCATAATAATATTAAATTTAAATTAATTAAATTGATTGAATATTATTATGAGTTTTATGTATATTATAAATAACTTTTTAAATATATATATTAAAGCAATGTCTAAATTTGGACGGATTAAAAGTGTGTTCTAGCCCTGAGCATTGAAGGAGCAAAAATTAGATCCATTTAACAATTTAGTGCTGAAGGAAAGAAAAAATGCTGAAGTACAAAGGATAACAAGAGAATTAACAAACAAACTAGTGGAGTAAAAACAATGAACAAGAAGAAAAGAGAAGTCCTAGATCTCTTGTGATTTTCATACAATAAGTTCTATTGATTGTTAAATCTCCCTAGTTCATTATTGGTTCTTTTTTCCCTCCCAATCTCTTTTTCAAAGCAAACCAGTGAGAGTCGAAGACAATTTGTCATAGAATATTAGAATAAATTATTTATTAATTAATCTTCTCATCTAATAAATTATATAATAATAATTAAATTTTAAAAAATATCATAATATATAAAAAAATATTTTTATATTTATAAAAATATTTATTATTTTATAAAATCTCTACTATTGTTATTATTTTATCTTTACACAATATGAAAACAATCGATACCATCCTATTGATTACTATCCACCTTCAACCTCCTTTTTGTCTTAAATATTACATAATTTTATTCCTTCCACCTACTTTTATTAGATGATTTTTTTTTATTAAAATAAAAGTTAATTACATCATTATCAAATCATTTGAAATATTCACCTCTATCATTTAACACACGACAACTCATTCCAACCCATTGATCTTTATTCCACCATTTCAGATTAGAGAGATTGGAATGAATGAGTTGATGATAATGATATTTAGGAGCAAAAATTGTAATTAAGTGATTTTGTGATAGCATAAATGTAATTTAAATAATAATTATAATTTTAGATTATTCTATATAAAATACAGTGAAAGTTTATAATAAATTGATGACAAAGGTACGATAAAGATAATGGTAGACGTGAACAATAGTTATTATAGTGATATGAGTTTTGTTCTTATTAAAATGAGAAAAAAAGATACAAAATAATAAATTTTTTTATAAATATAATTTTTTTTTTATAAATTATGATTTTATAAAACTAAATATTATTGTATCTTCTATTAAATAAGAACACTAATAGAATACTTTTTAAAAATATGATTAAAAATGCATACTTTTATTTAATAAATATCCAGACATTTTCATACGTATACTTCCTTTCTTAAAAAAAAAAATGCGCATACTTTGTAATGCCACATAATCTTTTCTTTTAAATCAGTTTCAAAGCAATAGTCTAGATTCTATCCACACATCACTAATTTTCAATGCTCATTACTTTTTTTTCCTTTATCAATTTTCTTCTCCTTGTCCTAATGCTATAAAAGAGGCTACAAGACTTCGTACAGAATCATACCATTGAAGTCATTCCAATCCAAGAGGAAAAAAACACGTTTTGAAATGGATGCGCAAAAGGATGGAGTAAGCTTTCCTGTTGTTGTTACTTTTTTTTTTTTTTTTGGAGTATTGCCCTTGAGAAATATACTTAAGGCCTTTTTAAAGTTCCAAACAGAAAGGAGGATTCATTTTTCAACCACAAACATTGAAAATTACTCAGGGCAATGACAAGCACTGCTGGAACATACCAAAAACTGGGTACGCATGATAAATATATAATCTTTTGTTATGAATTATTTCTCAAGGAAAACAAATTTATCTGGCCAATTTTCTTAAACCTTTGAACTAGAATAAACGGCAAGAGTGTTGGAGATTATCATAAAGCTCCTTAAATTAAGGAGCAAAACATGGAGTAAAACATGGAGCAAAACAAGGAGCTTAATTCAAGGAGCAATTTAAGGAACCATTAATTTAAGGAGTAATTCAAGGAGTGAATTTTCCTATAAATAGATGTGTAATTGTAATGAATTAATCATCCAAAGTGTTCATTCCAATTGAGAGAAAAGCTTAGAGAGAAAAGCTTTTGTGAGAGAAAATTGAGAGTAATTTTCTTAGGTGTAATTGGGTTGTGAGTTGTGAGTGTTGTAAACACCTTGTGTAATTTCTCCCCTTTCAGTAAAAAGATCTGCAGCAGGTCCGGAGACGTAAGCAAGATTGGCCGAACTCCGTTATCAAATTTGTGTGTTATTTTTCTATTCTTGCTTTCTAATAAATCTGGCTTATCGGAAATTTGCGTAATTTCCCAACAACTGGTATCAGAGCTATTGGTGGTGATTTCTGTCAATTTTCTACAAGGTTACTATTTACGTGAATAGTGACATTTTGTCGACGATATTTGTTCGTTGACGTAGGTGTTCTAATACACAGTGGTTTACAGAAATAGTCAGAAACGATCCAGAGGAAGTCAGATTTTAGTGGGAGCAATGGCCGCAGATGAAGGAAGGGTGAAACTCGAGAAATTCGATGGCACAGATTTTGGGTTTTGGAAAATGCAGATAGAGGATTATCTGTATCAAAGAAATCTATATCAACCTCTCTCAGGGAAGAAACCAGAAGCTATGAAGGAAGAAGATTGGAATCTTCTAGACAGACAAGCCCTCGGAGTTATTCGATTGACGTTATCCCGTAATGTTGCCTTCAACATAGCAAAGGAAAAGACCACGACGGGTCTTATGGCAGCTCTCTCTAATATGTATGAGAAGCCATCAGCCTCAAACAAAGTGCACTTGATGAGGCGTTTGTTCAATTTGCGGATGAATGAAGGCGCATCGGTAGCTCAACATCTCAATGAACTCAACACAGTCACAACCCAGTTGAGTTCAGTGGAAATTGAATTCGATGAAGAAGTACGAGCATTGATACTTTTGTCTTCTTTACCAGAAAGTTGGAATGCTACTGTCACGGCTGTGAGTAGCTCGTCAGGAAGCAATAAGTTGAAATTTGACGATGTTCGTGATCTGGTTCTCAGTGAAGAGATCCGACGTAGAGAGGTAGGTGAATCGTCAACTTCTTCAGTTTTGTATACAGAGTCAAGAGGAAGAAATTCAACCAAAGGGAATGGACGTGGCAGAACAGACTACCGAGGTAGATCAAAGGACAGGAGGTCCAAATCCAGGAATCCTAATAATTCCCATAGCTCGAAGACCATCGAGTGTTGGAATTGTGGAAGAACCGGGCACTACAAAAATCAGTGCAAAAGTGCACCGAAGGACAAACAAGTGAAGGCAGAGGCAAATGTTACTTCCACCTCAGGAGGAGACGATGCATTGATATGCTCTTTGGAGAGCAAGGAAGAATCTTGGGTGTTAGACTCTGGAGCATCGTTCCATGCTACTTCACAAAAAGAATTCTTCGAGAAATATGTCCCCGGAAACCTTGGAAAGGTATATCTTGGTGATGATCAACCATGTGCTATTATTGGCAAAGGTGTAGTGAAGATTAAGTTGAACGGATCTGTTTGGGAGCTGAAGGATGTCAGGCATATTCCCGATCTCAGAAGGAACTTAATCTCAGTCGGGCAGTTGGCCAGTGAAGGCTACACTACGATCTTCCATGGTGATGATTGGAAGATTTCAAAGGGTGCAATGACAGTTGCTCGAGACAAGAAAAGTGGCACTCTTTACATGACAACAGAGGCATGTTGTTCAATTACAGTTGCAGCAGGCAATGAAACACCAAATCTGTGGCACCAGAGACTAGGCCATATGAGTGAAAAAGAGATGAAGATTATGCATTCAAAGGGAAAACTTTCAGGTCTACAGTCTACGGAGATAGACATGTGCGAAGATTGCATACTTGGAAAGCAAAAGAGAGTCAGCTTTCAGACAAGTTGCAGAATCCCAAAGAAGGAAAGGCTAGAGCTTATTCACTCTGATGTTTGGGGACCAACGACCGTCTCATCTATTGGTGGGAAACGCTACTTCGTGACTTTCATCGATGATCACTCTCGGAAGGTATGGGTTTACTTTCTAAAGCATAAGTCTGAAGTATTTGAGGCTTTCAGAAGATGGAAAGCTATGGTGGAAAATGAGACGGGTTTAAAGATCAAAAAGCTCAGAACCGATAATGGTGGTGAATATGAAGACACCATATTCAAAAACTTCTGCTATGAGCACGGGATCAGAATGGAAAGAACTGTTCCAGGCACGTCTCAACACAATGGTGTAGCTGAGCGTATGAACCGAACATTGATAGAAAGAGCTAGAAGCATTCGTATACAGTCAGGTCTACCGAAGCAGTTCTGGGCAGAAGCAGTCAACACGGCAGCTTACTTGATCAACCGAGGCCCATCTGTTCCATTGGAGCATAGAATACCAGAGGAGGTATGGAGCGGAAAAGAGGTGAAACTATCACATCTAAAAGTTTTCGCCTGTGTAGCATTTGTGCATATCAGTGATCAAGGCAGGAATAAGCTTGATCCCAAATCCAAGAAATGCACATTCATTGGCTATGGTGAGGATGAGTTTGGCTACCGCATTTGGGATGACGAAAAGAAGAAAGTTATCCGTAGCAGAGATGTGATTTTCAACGAAATGGTGATGTATAAGGACATGCATAAAATAGACGCCAATGACTCAGAGCAGAATGAGTCAGTATTTGCAGATGCAGATGATGTCCCAGATACTTCCACAACAGAACCAATTATAACAAGTCCTCAGCCAGAGGAACTTGTTGGACAAAACAGTACACAGTATTCCGACACACCACAACTTCTTACTCCAGCTCCTGTATTGAGAAGGTCTTCTCGACCTCATGTGCCTAACAGGAGATACATGAACTATATGTTGCTGACTGATGGAGGGGAGCCTGAATGCTATGATGAAGCTTGTCAGACTCGAGATTCCAACAAGTGGGAGCTTGCTATGAAAGAAGAAATGAAATCTCTCATCTCCAACCAGACATGGGAACTAGCTGAGTTACCTATGGGAAAGAAGGCACTTCACAACAAATGGGTGTACCGGGTGAAAGAGGAGCATGATGGTTCCAAAAGATACAAAGCCCGCCTAGTTGTCAAAGGGTTTCAACAGAAGGAAGGAGTTGACTACACTGACATTTTCGCTCCTATTGTGAAGCTTAATACTATCAGATCAGTATTGAGTATTGTAGCCATTGAAGATCTTCATCTTGAACAGTTGGATGTGAAGACTGCATTCCTTCATGGAGATTTAGATGAAGAGATATACATGTACCAGCCAGAAGGTTTCTCAGAAAGGGGGAAGAAGAACATGGTGTGCAGACTTAAGAAGAGTTTGTATGGCCTGAAACAAGCCCCGAGACAATGGTATAGAAAGTTTGACAGCTTCATGCACAAGAAAGGTTTCCAGAAGTGAAATGCTGATCATTGTTGCTACTTCAAGAGATATAGGTTCAGTTATATCATTTTACTACTTTATGTTGATGATATGTTAGTAGCAAGTTCAGATATGGATGATATTAAAAGGTTGAAGCAGCAATTGTCAAAGGAATTTGACATGAAAGACTTGGGTCCAGCAAAGAAGATTCTTGGAATGCAAATCACAAGAAATAAGAAGAAAGGATCCTTGCAGTTATCTCAGGCAGAGTACATCAATCGTGTTTTGCAAAGATTCAACATGGGCGATGCCAAGCCAGTTAGCACACCCTTGGCCAGTCATTTTCGCCTATCCAAGGATCAGTCCCCTCAGACAGAGGAAGAGAGAGAATTCATGGTTAAGGTTCCTTATGCCTCAGCCATTGGAAGTTTGATGTACGCAATGGTCTGTACGAGACCAGACATTGGCCATGCAGTGGGAGTTGTTAGCAGATTTATGTCAAATCCAGGGAAAACTCATTGGGAAGCAGTAAAGTGGATTTTGAGGTATCTGTGAGGTACCACAGAAAAGTGCTTGTACTTTAGTAAAGGAGAGTTAAAATTACAAGGGTACGTAGACGCAGACTTTGGAGGTGAAGTTGATCACCGAAGAAGCACCACCGGTTATATATTTACTGTTGGAACTACAGCTGTTAGTTGGATGTCACAAATACAGAAAATTGTCACTCTATCCACTACAGAGGCTGAGTATGTAGCAGTAACTGAAGCTAGTAAAGAGATGATATGGCTTCAAGGTTTGTTAATTGAGCTGGGATTCAAACAAGAGAAGAATGTTCTGCATAGTGATAGTCAAAGTGCAATACACTTGGCGAAGAATTCAACATTTCATTCTAGAACAAAGCATATTGGACTTCGTTATCACTTCATCAGATCTCTATTGGAAGATGATGTGTTAATACTGGAGAAGATTCAAGGAAGCAAAAATCCAGCAGATATGTTAACAAAGGTGGTGACTATTGACAAACTGAAGTTGTGCTCAACTTCAGTTGGTCTGCTAGAGTAATAAAGACTAGAAAAGCTACTGCATTGATCGAGGTGTGAAGACAGATTGAAATCAGTCTTCAAGTGGGAGATTGTTGGAGATTATCATAAAACTCCTTAAATTAAGGAGCAAAACATGGAGTAAAACATGGAGCAAAACAAGAAGCAATTCATGGAGCAAAACAAGGAGCTTAATTCAAGGAGCAATTTAAGGAACCATTAATTTAAGGAGTAATTCAAGGAGTGAATTTTCCTATAAATAGATGTGTAATTGTAATGAATTAATCATCCAAAGTGTTCATTCCAATTGAGAGAAAAGCTTAGAGAGAAAAGCTTTTGTGAGAGAAAATTGAGAGTAATTTTCTTGGGTGTAATTGGGTTGTGAGTTGTGAGTGTTGTAAACACCTTGTGTAATTTCTCCCCTTTTAGTAAAAAGATCTGCAGCAGGTCCGGAGACGTAAGCAAGATTGGCCGAACTCCGTTATCAAATTTGTGTGTTATTTTTCTATTCTTGCTTTCTAATAAATCTGGCTTATCGGAAATTTGCGTAATTTCCCAACAAAGAGCAAGTCCATGTAGTTATGTGTTTTTGATATGTGCTTTCTGAGCGCAAAAGCACAACCTTTATTCCTTTGTTTTAGAAGTGTACGTTTTTTTATTGACAGAAGCTCTTTTATAATGTCTTAAAAGCAATCACACCTTTTAAGACTAATAAGATTAAAAACATACTCATAACCTATGTTTCATGAAATCTTCATTTTTAATGAAGGAATTGTATGTAACGGAGAGGTAGATACTTATACTCTAATTTAGTGAAAATTTAAAGAAAAATTAAAAAAAATGTGTCAGATATTTAGATACGTATCTAGCTAATAAATCCGGAAAAATATCTTGTGAATGCATGGGTAGAAAAATCACAAAATCAAAGCCATAAACAATTTTCCCCTTTAATTAGTTTTAAGCTGCATCCAAAGCCAGTTTTCTCACCAAAGTTCCGTTTCTATTTATATAATATTGCAGACCTGCATAGCTGATTAAAGTTTGTTGGCTAGAAGTAATGCTCGACACTCAAGAATTTGGGATCAAATCCCTGAAATTTCTGTAAGAATTGGATTTATTGATGATGAATAGACGAATGTTTATAACCTATTTATACAAAAGAAAAGCAAAATTGTAATAATTAAAAATAAACACAATTATGGAGAGGCATGTTCTTGGACAGCCTATCCTTCCCCACCAACAGCTTGGTGGTTGCTTCCAGCTGGTGTGTTGGTTGTTACCAGCTGGATATCATGTTCTTTAATATTCCCCCTCAAGTTAGAATATATGTTAATTATTCCTAACTTGTTAAGTAAGCTTGAGAACTGTGGAAAACTCAGGGATTTGGTAAATATATCTGTTGGTTGCTCTAATGTAGAGATATGATAAGTTTTGATCATTCCAGCTTGAATCTTTTCTCTTACTAGATGGCAATCGATCTCTATGTATTTAGTTCGCTCATGAAACACTGGATTTGATGCAATGTGAAGAGCTGCTTGATTGTCACAATATAACTTGGTTGGTTGGGAGTGTTTGATACCCAAATCATCCAGAATATATCGTAACCAGGTTACTTCGCAACATGCTGCTGCCATAGAGCGATATTCTGCTTCTGCACTTGATCGTGAGACTGTATTTTGTTTCTTAGTCTTCCAAGAAATTAGCGAGTTTCCAAGAAACATACAATATCCTGTGGTTCATCGTCTTGTATCTGTGCATTTTGCCCAATCTGCATCACAAAAAGCATTTAGTTGTAATGAACTAGTTGCTGAGAAAAAGAGACCTTGCCCTGGTGTGTTCTTGACATATCGTAGCACTCGTTGAGCTGCTTCCAAATGTGGTTGTCGTGGTTTATCCATATATTGACTGAGAATGTGCACGACATACACTAAGTCAGGCCTTGTGATGGTCAAGTATATTAATCTCCCAACAAGTCTTCGATAGGATGTGGGATTACTGATGAATTCCTCTTCAACCTTGCTGAGGGATAAATTTTGTTCCATAGGTGAATTTGCAGATTTGGCACCAAGATAACCTATGTCCTCCAATATTTCAAGTGCGTACTTGCGTTGTGACAGAACAATTCCCTTCCTGGAACGTGAAACTTCTATGCCCAAAAAATACTTTAATTCACCGAGATCTTTAAGCTTGAATTGGCTCATGAGATGATTCTTAGTTTCTTCAATGTCTTGTATATTGTTTCCTGTTATGATTATATCATCTACATAGACAAGGAGAGTAGAGAAGGAATTACCACGGGTTCGGACGAACAGTGAGTGATCATACTTGGATTGGTTAAAACCAGCTAGCTTAAGTGTTGTTGATAGCTTGATGAACCACTGTCGTGAGGCTTGTTTGAGTCCATACAAAGATTTATGTAGCTTACATACTCGTGTTTCCCCCTTTCGTCCGAATCCAGGTGGAAGGGACATGTAAACATCTTCATGAAGATCACCATAGAGAAAAGCATTGTTGACATCGAGTTGTCGAAGATGCCAATTTTGAATAGCAGCAACGGCAAGGAGAAGCCGAACAGTGACAAGTTTGGCTACTGGTGCAAAAGTTTCTTGGTAGTCCAAACCTTCAATCTGACTGTATCCTTTGGCCACTAACCGAGCCTTGTATCGTTCCACAGAACCATCAGGATTATACTTGATTTTGTAGACCCATTTACAACCAACTGGTTTCTTGTTTGGAGGAAGCTGTTGAAGCGTCCAAGTGCCATTAGTTTCAAGAGCTTCCAGTTCTTGTTTCATGGCAAGCCGCCAATTTGGATCATTGAAAGCTTCAGCAAAAGTGGTTGGTTCCCTGAGAATGGAAATAGAAGTAGCAAAAGCACGATGTGCAGGTGATAATTGGTCATAGGTAAGTACATGAGATAAAGAATGAGAAGTACCTTTGTCTTTGGACGATGCTGAGTGAGACGAAGGGAAGGACCGAGAAGGTAGGGAAGCTTCTACATGATATTTTTGAAGGTAGCTAGGAACATTGGTGGATCGACGAAGCCTATGTGTGACTGGTGTTGGAGGAATTATGTGTGGTGGAGAAGTTGACGATGATGTTTATGGGGATGAATTTTGAAGATGAAGAGTGTCTGAATTGATTGTTGGAAGGACAAATGGTGTATGATCAAGTGATATATTTGGATTGGTTGATTGACGAATGTTGGGTAGGTCATCATAAATAGTATCTTCTGATGGAGGAAATAGAGTTGGAATGTTGACAGCGGAAGTGAAATAAGGAAATACATGTTCATGAAAGATAACATCACGAGACACTAAAGTCTTGTTTGTTTCCAGATTGTAGACACGATAACCTTTGATCCCAGATGGATACCCAATGAATATGCATTTATGTGACCTAGCATCAAACTTGGTAAGTGGATCATGATGTGTAGAGACAAAGCAAAGGGAACCAAAAACACGAAGGTGTTCATACCTAGGAGTTTTGTGAAAAAGGACTTCAAATGGTGTTTTACCCTTGAGAACAAGTGTTGGAGTACGATTTATGAGGTATGTGGCTGTAAGAATGGCATCTCCCCAGAATTGTTTAGGAAGATTGGCTTGGAAGAGTAATGAACGAGCAACATTGAGAAGATGACGGTGTTTACGTTCAGCAACACCATTTTGTTGAGGGGTAGAGACACAACTAGTTTGATGAAGGATTCCTTTGGTAGAAAACAACTGGGTCATAGAGAATTCTGGTCCATTGTCACTACGAATGATTTTAACTCTGGATGAAAATTGTGTTTCAACAAGATTGATGAAGATGGTAAGAAATGTACGTGTATCAGATTTAGTATGTAAGAGATAGACCCATGTGCATCTTGAGTAGTCATCAACAATAGTGAGAAAGTAACGTGCTCCATTAAGTGCTGGAATGTGATAACCACCCCAAATATCAACATGAATCATTTCAAAAGGTGCTTTTGTATTGATGGAACTTAAAGGAAATGGATTACGTGTTTGCTTAGCTAATGGACAAATAGAACAATCACTAATGGAACAAAAAGGTGTGTTGATGGAAAGAGAAATTACACGCAAACTGTTATTAGATAAATGACCAAGTTGTTGATGCCATAGATGAGAGTTGGTGGAAGCAGTGTTTGAAACAGAGAAACATCCAGCCTTTTCAGAAATAGTCAGGTAGTAGAGTCCCGCTTTCTCAGTTCCCATCCCAATCGTCTTCCCTGAGCATTTGTCCTGAACAAAGCACATACTATTAGTGAAGGTGACATGGAAAAATGAGGTTTGAGTTAGTTTGGCTACTGAAACTAAGTTTAATTTGAAGGAGGGAACACACAAGACATTATGGAGTATAAAATTATTTAAGAAATGCACAGTGCCAATATGTGTGACACAGGCAAGAGAATGATCAGGTAAATGCACATGTCGATTAGTGACTGGAATGCTGGAGCTCATAAGGTTTTGGGAACAGACCATATGATCATTTGCCCCTGTATTAAAAATCCAACGAGTTTCTGAATGGAAAACAGTTGCACATAATGTGTTACCTGAAGAAGTAGTCACTTGATTTGCCATGCTACCTGATTTGGATTGATTGAGAAGTGTAAGGAACTCTTGATATTGGGCAGATGTAAGATTGTGGGATGGTGTCTTTGTGTCGGAGCAGCTTTCCTGAAAGTCAGTATGATGAGCTTTGGAAAGGAAGCCATAACTTGTGTTTCTCTTATCTTGAATTACTCCTTTCTTCCGACACATGTTGATGTTATGTCCATTTAAACCACAGAAATTACATTTGAGATGCTTTCGGCAGTTTTCAAAAATGTGTCCATTGAGACCACAAAAATCACATTTGAGGTGACTTCGGCAATTCTCAGAATTATGACCTATATTGTTGCATCTATTGCACTTGAGATGTGGGTTCCTTGGTGGGTAATTTTTCTGAGGATATTGTGGACGACTATCTCTGGCAACGAGTGCGGCAGCTTCTGGCATCCTTCCTATGCTTTGAGTGGAGACAGCTCTTTGCTTTTCATCTTGAACAATAAGTGAATATACCTTATTTACTGTAGGTAATGGTTCCATGAGCAAGATTTGTCCGCGTGCTGATGTGTAAACCGTATTAAGGCCCATGAGAAATTTTATAGTTCGCTGCTTTTGTTGATATTCTTGTAATTCCCTTCCAGCATTTCCTCCACAGTGTGGAAGAGGACATAGTGCATCACGACTATCCCATAAACTTTTCAATTTGGTATAGTATTCGCCAATGCTCACACCTTCTTGCATGCAATCATGGATCTCTTGTTCAATGTGGAATAGGTGCACGCTGTTGGTGTGCGAAAAGCGTTCCTTTAATTCTTCCCATAGCTCATATGCAGTATCACTATACATGACACTTTCTGCAATTTTGGGTGATATGGTGTTGAGGATCCATCCTTTGCCAAGAATATTGCAGCGAGTCCATTGTTTGATTTCTGCTTCAAGGTTTGTTGATGGCCTTTTGATTGTGCCGTCAATGAATCCTTCTTTGTTTTTGGTTATTAGAGCCATGAGCATTGCATGACTCCAAATGTGATAGTTTTCTTGGTTTAAGGATTGAGCTACAAGGACCATGCCTGGTTGGTCTGAGTGGTGTAAATATAAAGAATGACTAGGATCATCATACATTTTGGTAAAGTAGGGTTGGTATTGGTAGTCATAGACATTTTTGGTTGAATAAATTTGAAAGAACGGGATGGGTTTAAGTGTGTTTTAGACAATAATGACTATTTATGAAATATGCTCTATCTTATAGAAAATGAGTCAAGGATTACAGAACCGAAAATTTCAGCCGCAGAACCGGTCGGAAAGTGGGTGAACCGGCGTCTGGAGTGGCTGGAACGACGGCTGCAACGGTGAAGCACTGAACCGGATGAAGACCGAACCGGACCGGACCAGACCGAGGGAACGACGCGTCGTTTATTTCAGCGCCGAGCGAACGACGTGTCGTTTGTTTCAGCGGGCGAGCGACGACGTGTCGTTGGAGTCGTCTTCTTCAGCAGATGGCGTGTGTTGGAGCGTGCGTCTCCGGCGAGGCGCGTGGAACGCCGGCGAGATTAAAAAAGGCGCGTGTGAGCGCGTGAAGAGGTATTTTGGCTTGATTTTAATTGCAGATTGCTCGGATTTTTCTGAATAATATTCTGGGATGAAATTGAAATTAATTTGTGAATCGAAATTGGTTTTGGAAAAAAAACAGATTGAGGAAAAATTGGAAAAATTTCTATGAGCTGATTTTTTCTGGGAATTGTTTCCTAAGCTCTGATACCATGTAAGAATTGGATTTATTGATGATGAATAAGCGAATGTTTACAACCTATTTATACAAAAGAAAAGCAAAATTGTAATAATTAAAAATAAACACAATTATGGAGAGGCATGTTCTTAGACAGCTTATCCTTCCCCACCAACAGCTTGGTGGCTGCTTCCAGCTGATGTGTTGGTTGTCACCAACTGGATATCATGTTCTTTAACAATTTTTAAATTGATTAAAATTCACAAGTTGAAACTTGAATCACGGTAAATATTTTCCATTTTTAAATGTCATGTTTAGGAATGCTGCTGTGATAAACAGAGAAACTTCATTTTAGTAGTGTTTCATCAAAAGATAGTACTTGGACAATGTTATAGAGATTAATGACTAACTCGGGAGATTGTAGCATAGAAAAATAATATACTATATATGCTCCATTGTGAGGAAATGTTTATTTAAAGTTTATAATATTGAACTAATAAACCTAACATTAGTAAATATGTTATTTTCAGATTTTATCTATTTATAAATTGTTATATGTATAAGTTGTAACATGCGTGTGAGAATTTTAAGCGTAACTCACAAATAACAATATTAATAATAAAGTTATAAAGTTAATAGGTTCAACTAACTATCATAACAAAAGCTCAAAATAAAAAAAATAAACAAAACTAACTATCTATAAATTACAAAAATTAAATAATAACATATGATATTTTTAGATAGAAACAATCTAGACCACAACCATGACTTAAGAAAAAAACTACAAATTTATCAAATCATCTAACTTTCAACTATGAAAACTAAATGTTCAAGTATAAACTCGATTTTATACTATATTTTCTAGGATATTGTCTCAATGTATCTTATTTACGAGCTCATGTTCTATTTTCATGGTTTTTAATATTAACGTGAGCGATGTCTAAACCAACGTTCCAATAAACTTCTTGCTAATCAGATACGTTCACGAATCAACTACAAAGGATTAGCACAAAAACATAAATATATGTATATGTTTTAGAATAGATTTAATAATGAATAATGCTAATTAGATTATTTAAAACACATGTCACTTAAATCAAATTAACTAGTAAATTCTAGAGTAAGAAAATTAAACACAAATTCAATAAAAATAACTTCTATAAAATTTAGTAATCAAATCAAATAATTATGATTACACATAAAATTATTTAATTTAAACACGTAAAAATCTAATTAAAAATAAGTTATATAAAAATAAAAATATCATATCTACTGTATCAATTTAATATTAACCAACCTATTTTAATCAATTGTATTTCAATTACTAAAATTCATTGATAAAAAATATTTTAATTTTCAAATCATTGAACTCTTCCTTCACCGCCACCCAAAAAAAAAATTAACCCAAATCAATATATATACTCAACCTTTCTCTTTTGTCAATTTACCGATCAACGACTGCAGCCACTCCTCCCTTTTTTTTTTTTTTTTGTATCTTTTGATGGCCGATTATGTATGTATAGTTTTTTATTTTATTTTATTTCGGCAAAGACCACCCTTGGACCCTAATATATATATAGTTAGTTTTTTTTCTTAATTATCCAAATCTCATTAAAAATCTTAATATTATAAAAACCATTTTTATGATACATCCTAAAAATACTGAAACACATTTAAGAAATAGCTAATTAGTATTTTTATTAATTGATTAGAGTTGAAAATAAATATTTTATCAATAAAAATAATTTAAACATTATGAACATACCCTAATGAAAGAATGAGTATAATCTTATATATCATAATTATAAAAAATATATCTGAATTTGAAATTATGATGTCTATTCGACTTTACTAAATAAATTTGATAACAAGCTTAAATATAAGTTTACATGTAAATATTTTAGATGAATGATGCACCTAGAATCAACTCTAAGTACTTTTGTTTGATTTGCGAATAAATCCCAGTAAAAATCATAAAAAAATAAATTGAATATATAGTTAAGATAAGATACTTTTCTTTATAATTTAGTCTTCTTTTATCATAGTTTGTTTGAAGATACAAAAACAAATTGATACATAGTTGAAATGAGGTACTCTTCTTCACAAATTAACCTTCTTTTACCATAATTTGTTTGAAGATACAATCAAACCCCAATAGTTTGATTGAGAGACCTTGGAGTTCTAAAATGCAACTTCAATATTTTTAGGACATTAGAAATGCATTTGAATAAGAGTGCATCGATCAAACCTTCTTGGAAATTTTTTTGAACAATTTCCTCTCGTCTATTAGCGAACTAATCTCTGATGATCTATCTTAATTGATTTAATCGATATTATTTTATAATATTGATGTTGATTTTTATTAACATCAGGTAGAACTGTTTTCCAAATATCTACGAAATGAAACAAACCGTAAGGATCTCGAATTACCGTGGGAGTGGCCTTTGGTCCTCCGATTCTTAAGTCAGTAACACGATGTTGAATTTTTAAAGGAGGTCTAATTCTCGCTACATAATAAGAGAAAAAATCATATATTAATTGTAGTTTTTCGTTATGTGAGATAAGTTATAAGATATCATATTTCTATAAATGTGTAAAATGGTGAATATATATAGGAAATAAAGTCAAATACATATCTATATATAGGAAATAGAGTCAAATACATATCCCTTACTCTTGTAGTTAGACTTGTTGTAATATCGTAGATATTTATCTATAATTATCTTTTTAGGATAATTATGGATCATTTATCTCTTTATTGAGATTATCTAGTGGTCATGTTTATTTCACAACTTAACGCTTGCTAGGATTAGTCCATAAGGTTTTTGCTAATTGGAACCTTTTTTCTTGTTACGTAAAATGTACTAAATTACACCCAATATTAATCTCCCAAACCTTATAGGTTTTGATAAAATGAGTGATTTTTTTAATTGTAATTCTTGTTGGTATATAAGTTCGTGACCCTTTAAATCATACTGGTGGGGCTAGACCCACTTTTATATGTTATTTTACATGTCCATGTGAGGAATTTCATGTCATACCCAACCATCCAAAACTTGCACGATGGCTTTCTATCGCTAGTGGTGTTTCCAAATTTCTAATAGAACTCTCAATTAGGGAGTTACGTCGAAGTAAATGTTGGCACTTATGAAGTCAATCTTGGAATTACATGTCATTTTTCACCTTTTATGGGTAGAAAATATTTGAGTAAGAGGATTTTTATGAGCATTTAAAGTCTTATTCTTAATTGTCTTCCATGCGTGTATGTTGGGATGGACATGGACCAAGGAAATCTTCATTGCATGGTGACCGAGTGGACATCGCAAGTTGGTGGCTTGCAAAGTTTTGGCTAATAAAGTCTTGGCCAAAGAAATTCTAGGCAACGACTAATGGTGTCCTAACCAATGATGTTTTGGTTGATGACATCATAACTGGAGACATAATGGAAAATGTCATCTTGGCCAATGACATCTTGGCCGATCCAACCCTAGTTAGTGGTCCTCTACCTCTGATTGACGATTCTCTTGCCAAAAATTATGGGATTATGATGGAAATTTGATGACATGGCATCTTCTTTCCAAAAGGATTAAGCATGGGAACTCTAATAATGTTCTAATGGATTTCACTATTGTACAAAAATTACAACAATTTCTCTCTAAAATAAGAAGAGCACAAGACATGGCAACATTACCTTTGGCCAAGAGAATTTGTCATACATACCGATCATGAATCTCTAAAACATCTGAAGCGCCAAAGTAAATTGAATAGGAGGCATGCTAGATGGATGGAATTCATTGAGACTTTTCCTTATATTGTTCAATATAAGAGAGGTAAGGAGAATGTTGTAGCCGATGCTTTATCACGGAGGTATGCCTTACTCTCAACTTTAAATGCTAGATTACTAGGATTTGAATATGTTAAGGAAATGTATGCTAATGATGATTATTTCTCTGCTATTTACCATGCATGTGAAAAAACTTCCTTTGAAAAGTTTTATAAATTAGATGGGTATTTATTTAAAGAAAATCAATTGTGTATACCCAAATGTTCCATGCGTGGGTTGTTAATTAATAAGGCCCATGGGGGGGGATTAATAGGGCATTTTGGAATTAAGAAGACTTTAGATATTTTGCGTGAGCATTTTTATTGGCCAATGATTAGTGCTCAAAAAGCACTAAAATAACCATGATTTTATGCACATTAATTGATTAAAAATATATATATTTATATGTTTTATCATATATTTATATAAATTTGTCTTTTTCGAAATCACGGGTATTTTTATTGTTTTTCAAGTATTTTGGCTTAAAAACGCAACTTAAAAACTCAAAGAGGAATACTGGAAGCAATACATCACAAATATATTAATAAATAAATGGGGAAAGGTCAACAAATATGGAAAAATTGGACAAAATGGGTCAAAAAGGACAAAAATGTCAGAAAGGAGAAAATCGCGCCGCCGCGCCGCCCGGCTCCGCCCCAAGCTGCGCGCGGAACTGTTCATCCGCGCACACTGTTCATCCGCGGTACTGTGCAGCCTCGGCACTGTTCATCCCCGGTACTGTGCAGCCTCGGCACTGTTCATCCCCGGTACTGTGCAGCCGCGGTACTGTTCATACCCGGTACTGTGCAGCCGCCCCGTCATGCTGACGTCATCAAATGACGTCAGCAATCACTAATCCGCGTTTTTAGATTTTTTTAACATTTTTTTCTCTACTTTTTTTCTCCATCCTCACCTATAAATACCCCCTTCCCTTCACTTCAAATCACACCTTAAAACCACACTCTCTCTTCTTTCTTTCTCTCATTTCTTAGTTTTTGAGTTTTCCTTAGTTTCTTTCTTAGTTTCTAAGCTTTTCTTAGTTTCCTTCTTAGTTTTTAGTTCAATTTTCTTAGTTTTAGTGTTCTTCTCTTTTTGAGAGGAACTTGTAATGTTTTTGTAATAATTTAGTTTTTGATTCAATAAATGGGAGTGCAAATTCCGCTTTGAGGTTTTCCAGCTACGGGAATAGCGTCGAAGTTCTGTAAGGATTTTATTTTCTTTACAGTTATTTTTATGCTTTATTCTTACATGTTATATTTAATTTGTCTATGGTTAAATTTAACTATGCTGGCTGTTTAGTAAATATGATGTAATAATGACGTTGTTATGCTTGCGAAATATTAAATAGGTAAAAATCTCTAAAATGAATTGATTTTGTTTTTATTCAAGATTTTATATTAAGAATGTTAGAGAGAAATATATTATTTTTCATTACAAACTTAAACCTGAAAATTAGATTTTAAGGTTTAGTTATCCGGTCTAATTTAGAGTAGTGCTCTTTTATTTGTTGGTACAATCGCCCGGTAGTTAGAGTGAAACTCTATTTCAAAAGTTTTTATAAGAATTATTATGTGAAAATGTATTGACAACATGTTTTCAATAGTGGTTTTAAAACTTGAAAGTTAGTACTCGGATAATTAAATTCTTATGTTTAATTTGGACACCTTGAATAATGTTTAAATTGTCTAACCCCACAAAAGGTGGCATTTAAATGGTTCATTTTCAATCTCTTAGAAAAATGAATTAATTTAATTAAGCATATTAGTTATCAACCCTACCCATAGATGTTAATTGATTTGTTTAGTTAACAAAGAATATCTAACCCCACCAAAGGTGGTATTTATATACAAAAGAGAGAATCAATAAAATATCAATTTATATCTTTAATAACCTAGATAATATGAGCAAGCATAATTAATTTAGTTATTATATCCATAAATACTCCGCTGATATAAATGATAAAAATTTGCATGAATATTTATTGAATCCGTATATATGTTTATTTTTAGATAATTATTTATTGAATTTGTATCTATGTTTATTTGTATGTTATTAGATTATATTTAATTAATCTGTATATATGTTTATTTTATGTCATTAGATTAGGAACACAAAAACCAAACTATCGTGACAGGATGTTTAGGATTTAATTTCGTTTTTAAAAGTTTGAATAATAAATTAAAAACCACATACATTCCTTCCTTAGATTGACCTTGGGAGTATACTTATCATTTTCTTCGAAATGATTCGTGCACTTGCGAGAGTTTTATAAATATTAAAATCAAAGTATTTGCAAGAATCGGTAATGTCGGTTTTCGCTCATCAGCCAACTATAAGGATGTAGGGAGAATATGTTCTAGATGCATCACCTGTAAGCAAGCCAAATCCAAAGTCCTACCACAAGGACTATATACTCCCTTGCCCGTACCAAGCACACTTTGGGTAGATATTTCCATGGATTTTGTTTTAGGGTTACCTTGGTCTAAGAAGGGTAGAGACTCTATTTTTGTGGTTGTAGATAGGTTTTCTAAAATGGCACACTTTATAGCATGTCATAAAACCGATGATGCCACTAATGTAGCAGAGTTGTTCTTTAGGGAGGTTGTTAGGCTTCATAGAGTTCCTAGGAGCATTGTGTTTGATAGGGATGTTAAATTTCTTAGTTATTTTTGGAAAACTCTTTGGGCTAAAATGGGCACTAAACTCTTGTTTTTGACTACTTGCCACCCTCAAATAGATGGGCAAACTGAGGTAGTCAATAGGACTCTGTCCACGTTGCTTAGGGCGGTAATAAAAAGGAATTTGAAAAATTGGGAGGATTGTTTACCTTTTGTTGAATTTGCTTATAACCGGAGTGTGCATTCAAGTACTGATCATTCTCCATTCGAAATTGTTTATGGTTTCAATCCACTAACTCCTTTGGACTTATTACCTATTCTTATTTCAGAGAAAACTAACTTAGATGGTGCAAGGAAGGCTGAAACGTTGAAGAAACTCCATGAACGCATTCATGAGCAAATTGAGAAGAGAAATAAGGATTATACTTACAGAGCCAACAAAGGGAGGCGAAGAGTCATTTTTGAGCCTGGTGATTGTGTTTGGGTGCATATGAGGAAGGAACAGTTTCTTGAAAAAAGACAGTCCAAGTTGCAACCTCGGGGAGATGGACCCTTTCAAGTAATTGAGCTAATCAATGACAATGCCTACAAAATTGATCTTCCTGGTGAGTATAATGTTAGTACCTCTTTTAATGTTTTTGATCTTTCTCCTTTTGATTATGCAGGTGATGATTCGAGGACGAATCCTCTTGAAGAGAGGGGGAATGATGAGAATCATCGAGCTTTACAAATTCCAAGTGGACCAATCACAAGGTCTAGGAAGACACAACTCGAAAAGGCTTTAAATGAGCTCATTCAAGAGGTCATTCATAATCAAGGGGACCTAAATTGAGAGTGCAAGGATTGGGACAATCCTAGGATGGAAATTAGGGCAAAATTGGCAAAATAAAACTAGGCACATTGTTGTGCCATTTGGACTTTTTGGGCAGCTTCATTTTTAGCTCTTAGATGGAAACAAGGATTAAGATGTAATATTTTATAGGGTTTCTTTTGTTCTCAGCTACTCCATATTTTGCTCCAATTTTGGAGTGCCATTTGGACTGACTTTGGGCAGCTCTCTTTTCAGCCCTTGGATGAAATCAAGGGTTAAGATGTAATACTTTATAGGATTGCTTTGTGGTCAGTTGCCCCAATTTTTCCATGTTTTGGTCAATGTTTTCTGCTACCTTTTTTGCTTTTGGATGTGTTTATTTTCAACCCTTGGATGAGATCAAGGGCTATGATGTATTATAGCTTAGGGTTGGTTTGTATCCTTTTAAGAGCAGCTCAGTTGCTATAAAAGATAAATTTTGAATGAAGCTTGAATATTCAGATCATTTGAGAGCTCATTCTAGCTCTTTGTTACTCTTCAAGCAACTTATCAAGGGATTGTCAACCTTTGTGGCGTTGTTTAGCATCCAAGCATTTGTGGTGATAATATCCATACTTATTAGGGTGTCATTTATGCTAGACTTATCAAGAAATTAGCAGCTTCTTGTGGCGTCTTTTCTCCTCAGAAAAATGGTGAGTAATATTCATTGATTTGTGCAGAAACTCTTTGCTATATAATCTGAAATTAGCTAGGTCCTAAACCCTTGATTCTTATCATTTACCGTTTTTTATAAGAAGAGAAAATATACTCTTTCTAATAAAAAGAAAGACAATATTTAGAAGAAATCTTTTTCTTTTTCTCTCTCTAAAAACTCTCATTTTCATTCAAAATATGATTTTGTCTTCAAAATTAGGATGTTTTTTTTCCTCAAATTGAATGATTGACTTCCTATTATTTATAGGACCACCGATAAAATTCAATTTAATTTTTGCTAAAAAGAGAATTTAAGTTGAATTTATTATCTGTAGAATTTAATTTAGAATTTGAAACCAAATTCTTTAGGTTAATTTTGACTCTTTAACGTGAAGATAATTAAACATCTACTTTCATGAAAAGTGCAAAAAGTGAGGGAACGTATATTGAACACTTCAAGTTTTGGTTGTACCAGTATCTTTGTATACTTGATAAATTTTTTGCTTTATTTGTTTTTGAATTTTGTTCAAAATGTAGATATTTGGTTGAATCTTTAGTACGGAATTTGACAAAGATGAATGCATTGAGTTACATCCCAATGGATGTCCATTATCAGTGAGAACGCATATTGTTGCAAAGCCTGGAAAAGGCAATAGACAAGGCTTTGTGGCACCTTAGGAGAACGATCCCATTCTCTATGCGTGCTCTTTTTTTTCTATCAGTAAAATTCCATTCAAATAATTATCATTTTCTTGCCTTGTCTTTTTTTTTCTTCCTCATTACGTTTCTTTGACAGAACTGTCTATAAATATTTGACATGTTCCAAGTACTAAACACATTGTTAATTACTTAATTTCGAGTTTTCCACCATCCAATGGGAAACCACTAGACATTTTAATCAGAATAGTTCAACTTTAATTGTTTTCTTTAATCTAGATTCTACCCTATCACAGTGAAGTCAATGTTTTGATCGAAGAAAAAAAAAGTTGTATATAGTTGAAGGTGAATTTAAAAAATCAAACATCTTCCCAAGAAAAACTGATGACTTTTGTGTGGAACCTAAAACTTTTGATCTTCCATTTATTTCCTTGATTTTCTTATAATTCTTCAGCTGGGCAACCTGAGATTATGTGTCAAGCAGTGCCCTTATGAGATACATAACTGTTGTAACAAGATAGCATGGCGCTTATGAAATGGATTTGGTTATGGAGTATAGCTCTGATCTCTAGCTTTCTTATATTAATTAAATTTTGTGGAAGCCCAAGAGCTCAATGAGCCATCATTTAAGTACTTACTGTGGGTTTCCACCCAAAAGTTTAACCTTATTGGGAGGAATAATCTAAGCACTTATAAACCCATTTAGCTTGTCATATTCTTTTTATGTAGCCTTTATCCTTACAAATTTGTTATTTCTTGTTTGATAAAAATTTAAACTCACATCAGTTATTCACTAGAATTATATGGTATGTGATTGAATGCTATATGATTTGATCACTCATCTTAATTTTACAGTTAATTCAATTGTTGCTCCTGTCTTCTTACCTTCCTGTTTAATGAATACAAAAAGCATAGGAGAAAAAAGAAGTTCAAGAAGAAGAAATACTTCAAAATAAACGGTGGTTTTTTGTTGCAAAGAAAGTTTTTTTTAAAGAGAGAATCTAAAAAGAGGTAGAAAAGGAAAAATGTGTAAAATATGTCGTTAGAATTATTTCTTAGTTTCATATTTGTTTGGTTGGAATTATTTTTTGATTTTATATTTATATGGTTAGAATTATTTCTTAGTTTTATATCTGTTTGGTGTGAATTACATGATGACAATTATAAATAGTTTTTCTTGTATTTCAGTTAAGCATCCATTTAAAAACAAATAAGTGTTTATATTTTTAGTTTAAGTGTGAATTTTGAGTGTTTTTATTTCTCTTCAAATTGTAAATGTTCTTTGAAAATTGTTATAGTTTCTTTTATTATGGGTATAATATAAGTAATTTGTTTACTTGTTTAGATCCAATATTAGTAAGTTTAAAGTTTTTTATTCTAAATTTTACTCAACAATTGATATCAGAGCGGGACGGTCAAAGATTGTTCTTGGTGAAACTATCTTGAGTTGTAAAAAGTTTGGTATTCTACAAGTTTATTAGTTAATCTTGTTCGGTATAATCAAAGTCTTGTCGGCACGATAAGTAACCTTTAAGTAATATGATGACATAATCGGTACCTCATTTGAAATATTTGGGCTCTCCTTGTAGCGATTTGAGATTTCATCTTAAGACCTAACCTCGTCGATGTGGTGGAACTTGTTAAGATTTCTCAAGTCCCACATCGATTATACTCTATGCCGAGATACATCTTACAATCTTGGATAATATTTAACTTAACTATATTTTATTGGGTTGAGTTAGGTTCAGGTTCTCTAACACTTATAACTAATAATTTTTATTTTTTTTGTCAAACTAGAGTCCCAAAAGAACCCAGCAATTATATGATCACAATGAAACTGCGATTGCTACTAGAAATAGTTAGAACTAAAGTATTACATTGCCCACAAGTTCCAAAATTCGCTACACATACGATCCATCCACATTAAGCCCAAAACTAAACAACCACATTCTTCATTAGAAATAATATTATAGGGATCACTTATTTAAAACCCTCGTACAGCCATAATTCAAACGTTAGCTTCAAAATCAATCCAATAGAGAAAAACTCCCATTCGTATCTCTTTGACTACTAAGTAATAGCGGGAATACAAAAATTACAGAGAAATTTCAAAAATATAAACGAAAAAGGGCGGGATGAAAAAAAAACATAATTGTTATAAATTCATCAAATTCAAAAACCCAACAACTTCATTCCCAACAAATTGTTTTCATGCTTTAAAAAGGGGGAAAATACCCGCTTCAAATTTTACATTATATTGAAAAAAGGAGAGACCTTTGCTTATAGTTCTGGGAGTCGGACAAAATTGACATCAAATACAATAAACAGAGTCAAATATATCAAAAGACTGATAAAGTCACATTCTAATAAAACAAAGAAACCAATAGCAAGTGAATTTCAATTCCTAATAGCAATCGAGAACGGGGTTCACCGGAGCTCTCAGAGGAACTTCTGTCTTATAATTATCGGTCTTCTCTGAATGAAACTCTGAGAGACGCAAACCACAAGACTGGACAGATTTGCCACAACAAGTTGGGAGACATTTTTGTTGATGGAAACAAGCGCCCTTTGACTTTCCGGGCTTCAATTTTGGGCCCATAAAAAATGGCGTTAGTGTTAAGGATAGTTGGACGTAGATTTTAAAATTGAGCATTTAAATTTAATATAATTTTTTAATAGTTTATTCTCTTGTTTTTAAAAAAATGATACTATGAATTTAAATGGTTAACTTTTAAAATTTTATTTAAAAAAAATAATGCAATAAATTATTCATTTAGACATGTAATATTACTCTTTTAAAATTGATAGATTAAGCTATTACTTTGTTTACGGATGATAATAAATGAGGGAGATGCATATTTTCTAAGAAATGATAGTAAAAGGTTGTTATTTTTGTCAAAAATATATTTTAATTTATTAATTATTTAATATTATAGTACAAATTTATTATCTGTTTTGAAAAATTATTGAAGTTTATTCAAAAAAATTAAGCTAATTGTCAAGGATAAAATTAATATTTTGAAAAAACTAAATTCAAAAATAAAGAGAATAAATATTTAAAACTTATTTTTATTTATAACTACACTTTATTCCTTCTTTTTAAAATGAATAATCTCAATGTTATACTTTTGATATTAAATATTTTTTAATTATTTAAAACATATATCATTTTTTTTAATATTTATTTTCTTTACTTTGATATAAGAAAATAATACTTTTATAAAAAATCAATTTTATTTTTGAAAGTTTAACATAAATATTTCAAGTAAATTTCGATAACCTTTTCAAAAAAGATAAAAACTTCTACTATCCCCACTTAATAACTAGAAAACTAAATTATACTTTTATTAAAAGCAATAAATTTTTACTATTTTTTAATTACATTGTTAATTTTAACAAAATATTAATTTCTCAAACACACTTAAAATTAGATACAAAATTTCTAAATTTTCCAATTAAATCGTACAATTATTAATTCAATTTTCCACCATTTTCTTTTAATGCACCATACATAGGAAAAACAAAGGTTAATAATTGGTTTTTAAAAACCAAGGTCAACAATTTGTTTGGCTACTAGAATAATTCCATATTATAAGTAATAAATTAATAAGTAGAGATTATGTAGTAGTCTAGGTTTAAAATATTAATATTAATAATATTTAAATTTTATAAATATATTAAAGATATTATTATTATTGATGAAAAATAAAAAAATTAATAAAAATTATAGAATAATATAATTATGAAATTTTAATAAACTTTCAATAATATCAAAATAATCAATTATTTATATTTTAAATTAATTTTTTATTTAATATATATATATATATAAATACATCTAGTATTTATTTAAACCATTAAAAGTTATAAAAAAATAATTAAAATGTTTAAAATAATTATTTAAATTAATAATTAAAAAAAAACATTATGTAAATATTTATAAAATAATAAATTTTATTGATTAAAAAAATTCTAAAACGAAATACAATTTCTCTCGTTTAAAAATATCTAAAATATTAAATAAAGATATTTAAGTATAAATTATTTTTAAAATTTTGATAAAGTTAAGTATAAATTAATTTTATCAATATTGAAAATATCATGATAATATTTATATTATTAAATAATATTCTATCATATTTGTTTACATATATTTTGTAGAGTTTATCATAGGCAATGTATATCGATATCAAAACTTCTTAAATATTAATATTATTGATACATTATCAACAATATCAAAGATATTTTAATCCTTGAATATAATTAGAGGAGGGAACAAAATAAAATAAATATTTTTAATTTTAAGTTGTATTTTATCTTTTTTATATTTAATATTTTTATCATTAAAATTAATATACTAATAATTATTAATTGATTATATATTTAATAAACATGTCAAGTCAATTAATATAGTGGATAAACGGAGAGAAAATATACACATTTTATTTTTATATATCTCTTGATTATTTCTATTTTATACTTTAATTAATATGTACTAACATGTCTATTAATAAATATTGTGTGTGTAATGAGATCAAGGGGGTGTAAAAGAAGAATCCCTCATCCAAAATTTGTGCATAAATATCGGTGGGCAAAGTTAGATTAACGGTGGGATAGCTGTTAAGCTCTTTTGGACTGGACGATAGCCCTCCCCTATCCGCCCCTGATTGGAATAATAAATTACAGGGAGAGTGCGTGGGCGTAAGCTGCCCGTGCTAGTCCATCTTTAAACCTATTGTAAAAGACACTTTCTTTCTTTTTTTTATTAGGGAGAAAGGAGAATAAATTTTAAGTAAAAAATCATCTTAATTTCATAATTTTTTACCTAAATATTTTATTCACTTAATTTTTAAAAACTATATAATTTAATATTAATGCAAATAAATAATATAGTTTTTGACTTTAAAAACTACTATATACATTTTTTAAGTTATTGTAATAAAATAATAACATAAAATCATTTAAATACATTTTTTGTTTAAAAATTTATTAAAATAAAATAATAAAATTCATAAAATATTAAAATAAATATTTTTATAAAATATTTCATATTAACTATAACTTTATCATCATGATCGAATTTTAATCAATTTATATAAAAAATAATATTTTAATAAAAAAATTATTAAAATAATATTATTTATTCTTATCATCTTTTCTTAAAGTTATTAAACTAAAAAAAACATTTCTTATAATTTAAAAAATTGACACTAAAATTCGAACAATTTAACTAACATTTTTTTCTATCTAACCAAAAATATTTGTGCCAAAATAACAGATAATATTAGGCTTTACATCTAGATGAAGGGAAACTCTTTACTAATCCCCGTTGGTTATTAACGAAGGGAAATTTCCAAACCAACGTTTACCATTATATATTGGGAATACATATAGGTGGCGTTTGGTTCGTGGAATGGAATCGGAATCGGAATCGGAATCGGAATCGGAATTGGAATGGAATGGAATGGAAAGGAAACAATTTTGTTTGGTTTGACCACTGGAATCAAGCTCAGAATCAGGATTATAGTGTTTGGTTTGCCACTGGAATGGAATGAAAAAAGCTGTAAATGACCTTAATACCCTTACATGCTGTAAAGTTCAAATAATGTCATTTAATTACTATTTTTTCGTTAGACAAAATACATTATTGAAATCATTATTTTTCTAAATAAGTATTACTTAATTAAAAATAATTATATTATTAAAATTATTATTTTTCTAAATAGGGTTTAGGGTTTTGAGGGTTGGGATGTGTGATTTAGGGTTTAGGGATTTAGGATTTGGGTTATATTTGTAGGTTAAGGTTTAGGGTTAAAATTCTTATTTTTCTAAAAATAGTTTAGGGTTTTAGAATTTTGGATTTAGGGTTTAGGGTTTTAGGGTTTTAAGGTTTAAGGTTTAGGGTTTATGGTTTTAGGATTTGGAATTTGGGGTTTAGGGTTTTGGGATTTATGTTTTAGAGTTTTGGGTTTTGGGATTTATGTTTTAAGGTTTAGGGTTTAGGGTTTAGAGATTTGGAGATTTGGGGTTTAGGGTTTTAGGGTTTAGGGTTTAGGGTTTAGGGATTTGGAGTTTAGGGTTTAGGGTTTTGGGATTTATGTTTTAGGGTTTTGGGTTTTGGGATTTATGTTTTAAGGTTTAGGGTTTTAGGGTTTTAGGGTTTTAGGGTTTAGGGTTTAGGGTTTAGGGTTTAGGGATTTGGGATTTGGGGTTTAGGATTTAGGTTTTTAGGATTTGGAATTTGGGATTTGGGATTTAGGGTTTAGGGTTTAGGGATTTGGGATTTATGTTTTAGGGTTTTGGGATTTATGTTTTAAGGTTTAGGGTTTAGGGATTTGAGGTTTAGGGTTTAAGGTTTTAGGATTTTAAGATTTGGATTTAGGGTTTTGAAATTTTGGATTTAGGGTTTTGGGTTTTGGAATTTTGGGTTTGAGAATTTTGGATTTAGGGTTTAGGGTTTTGGAATTTTGGGTTTGAGAATTTGGGATTTAAATTTAAGGTTATATTTTAGGTGAGGGTAGAATTGAAAAAAAAAAGTTTAGATGAGAATGGAATAATGATTACCAAAGGTGGGAGAAGGAATTGTGATTCCTTCTCTTTTAGTAATCAGATTCCATTCCGCTCTCAATTCCGTCCAACCAAACACGCAAAATGGACGGAATCAATTCTGATTCCATTCCATTCCCTCCAACCAAACGTGGGGATAAAGTAATTATATTCAACGTTTTGACCAAAACAATGTTTAGCGTTATCTAGATTTGGACTTTTATAACCTAATTAAAATGATAGTCAATAATGCATTAATTGCACTAATCAACGATAGGCTGAACATACATTTCAACTCCCCTGTCCCTTCTTATGAATTCCTATCAAGTATGCGAATTCGCTAAAAACAAGTCAATATATATTGCTCCATAAATATCAGTTATGGCACGCAGAAAATCAACATAATATCTGCTCTGAAATGAATCTCTACATCTCAGACGTAACAGACAATTGCTCCGCTAGCCCTATTATAAGAAGTCAATCAGAGAATAGATCATATCTGCAATGAAAGGCCTCAAATCTGTTTGTATAGTAGGTATATATATTTATACCTCGCTCTCTTAGTTCTGTATAAAATTTTATTTTCATTTCATAAACATTCAAAATTTATACAACTTTAAAGTACTCGTGTATCAATTGATTTCATATAAACTGGTTTCCACAGGTATTTGTATTTTCTTTCCATTTATTTCACCCTTCCTCTTAGCTAAATGTATAAAGAGAAAGAGAAGCAAAAAAATCCTGAAGAAGAATTTCAAGCAAAATGGAGGGTTGTTAATGAAAAAAAAGATCTCATATTTTGGAAGCAGTGAAGGTGCAAAAATATTTACTGAAAAGGAGCTAAAAAAAGCAACAAACAATTACAGTGAGAAAAGATTACTTGGTAAAGGAGGTAATGGAAGAGTTTACAAAGGAAAACTACCTGATGGTAATATAGTTGCTGTTAAAAAATCAAACACAATTCAGAAAAAACAAGTTGATCAATTCATCAATGAAGTTACAATTTTATCACAAATCAATCATCGTAACATTGTGAAATTACTTGGGTTTTGTTTAGAAACTAAAGTTCCTATGCTAGTATATGAATTCATCTCAAACGGAACACTTTCAGATCATATTCAAAAGCAGGATCGTAAATCATCACTTTCTTGGGAAACCAGATGTAGAATTGCTTGTGATGTTGCTGGAGCTTTAGCTTATATGCACTCTGCTATTTCAATGCCTATTTATCATAGAGATATCAAACCCGCCAATATATTACTAGATAAAAATTACAATGCAAAAGTTTCTGATTTTGGGACTTCAAAATTAGTACCTTGTGACAAAACCCATTTCACCACAGCAGTTCAGGGAACATTTGGGTACATTGATCCAGGATATTATCACTCAAGCCAATTTTCAGAGAAGAGTGATGTTTATAGCTTTGGAGTTACTCTCGTGGAACTCTTAACTGGGAAAAGCCCTTTTTCTTTTGCAGGTGATGAAGGTAAGAATTTAGTTGCATCTTTCATAGAATTGAATAAGGGCGATAGACTTTCTCAAATCTTAGATTCTCGAGTGGCTAAAGAAGCAAACAAGAAAGATATGTTTGCTATTGCGGAGCTAGCCACGAAATGCTTGAGTTTGAATAGGGAAACAAGGCCAACTATGAAAGAAGTATCTATTGAACTTGAAGGACTTAGAAGGAACAAAAGATGACTACAACTTGTCAACAGCCTTGCCACGGGTGCTTATACTGTGTAAGCACCCGTCGGGGTATGCATCCTTTTTTCAATAAAGGCATGGGATGCTTCATGCTTCAACTAGTAAGTTATTTTATTTTATTTTTTTCCTTTGTGTAAAGTTAATTCTTTACTAAAAAGCTTATTGCCTACCTGAAACATTAACTAGATTCAAAGGAGGACTACTTTTGTAGGATTCTGTATTTTTACACTTGAGAACTGGTATAGAATTTCACAAAAGAATGTTATTATCTTATCTATCTCTTGTATATATGAATGTTACCTTCAGCAAAGGAGAACAAAACATCTGAAAGTTATGATCAGATATGTAGCAGTCCGACTGCACCTGTAATGCTATAAATTACAATTTATATTCTTAATTTTTTATTCTAAAAATCATAATTCATAGTTGATAGATAATTTTAATTTTATAAATCGAAAACGTTCTAAAAATTGGCGCTTAAGAATGAGTGGGGCATCACCTTGATAATTAGTATAACACCTAAGTTTGTATTCTTGATATTTCATAATGAATTAATTAAATAGTCCACTATGATTTTAGTCTGATGTCGTGTTAGACCTGAGATGTTTTCAAGTAAAAAAGCCTTAAATATTGCATCTTTAATTTTTGCTTTTATTGTATTACATCGCTCGTATGTATTTAATTACTTTGGCACTTAATTATTTCTAATTGAATAAAATTTGCACTAAAACCCATTCAACCTTCTAAATTAATTTAGGTCTGTAATTAATATACTACCACTTAACTGTTAAAATTCATAAGAATCCAACCAATCCATGCATTTCTTACATTTTTTATTTCTCCTTTCATTAATTTTTTTTTAATTTTATTTTGAAACTTTGACTTTATATTTTTTTTAAAGAGTTGACTTTATGTTATACTATTCCTCTATTCATTAGTATTGTTGATTCTCTCCTTGAAACTGTATTCAACAAACATTTAGCTCTATTTACAGGGGTGTGCATTATTTTTAGAAGGTTGGATTCTATAAATTATTTTACTTATATTAATAAGTAGATATTTTAATTATTTTGTTTTATAATGAATAATTAGGTCATTTTTTAATAAAAAAAAAGAAAGTAAATTAATTATCATTTATTTTTATACATGATTTTCAATAATAATATTACTAAATTTTCACAAGAAGTAAGTAAGAACGTAAATTAAAAAAACTTTCCTCTAACAAAACAACCGTTGACAAAAATATATAAACTAAAAACCAATCAAATTGGTTCCGTTTTGATTTAGATTTAAAACCACCTACCCAATATATAGACCCCAACAACGTAGATAAGCTAGACTCGTTTATCACCCAAAAAAGATACATCACTTCGGCGTAAAATCTTTATATAATCAGATAAAATTTTACACCAATAAACAACAAATTGGTAATTCTACTTGCATACATTTATGTGTGATTATGTCCAACCCATTTCAACCATTAAAGTAATTTTCACCCATTATTTAATAATCACTCAACAATACTTTTATTTTTGGGTCGGTAATCACTCAACAATACATGAGTAGGCCAGGTAAATGTAAGTTAAAAACTTTAACAATATTTCTTGGTAAAAAGTTTTCAATACATTTGTTATCTAATCTATTCAATTTTTACATTTTATTTAACTACATGAAACTTAGGACGAAAAAAAAGTTTAATGACCTACGTAACCATACAAAATAATTACGACTCTATCAATAATTTTGTAATCAAATAACGTTTCATTATAAATAAAATATTTAATTAAGAACTCGAATCACATTATTCTTACACAAAATCTACGTATATAATTGAAATATTAATGGAGTCATATATATTTACTTTAATACATATTATATTATTGAAATAAACTTATTATTTTTATGTTTATGATTAATATTTTTAACAATTAGTATCACATCATCTTGTTTCTTAATACAACTATATTGGTGTTTTCCAAAATCAAGTTTTTATTATGATACCAAATATGATTGAATTGATAAATTTGAAAATTTATAAACAATTATTTAGATTATATGAAATTGTTATCAATCACGTCAGATCATTTCATGTAGCTGTTGGACAAGTATTAGCTTAACAAATATATATTTTGGACTAAAATATAATTTTTATTTATGATTATATGTATCAATTTGAGATTGAAATCACAGGAGCGATTGTTTGTTCATTGTGATATATTTTGTGGGATTTTGGTGGCCGATTTTAGGCTGATTGTGAAAGAATCGCAAATCCTAAAATTTTGGGTATTTTAGAAGAGTGCATCAGACTTTATTTAACCTCCAGAACCAAAGCCATTACAAACATCATGATCAACTCTTTGACACACAACTACCTGCCATACTGAGCTAGGCACATCAGCCAGTCTATACACCTCATTTCCAAAATTCATACATGATCTAGCTAAAAGATTAGCAACCAGATTAAGTTCTCTACACACCCACTGTATCCTACACGGAGTAATACATGAGAGTAAAAAAGACGCATATATATTTTACAAAATAGGTTGTAACAGCCTGAAATGAGCTTAATTGACCCTCTCCAGCTATCCAGCTCGAGACTTTCAAAGAGTAAGTTTCTAACAACTGTTGTAGATTATCATAAAGCTCCGTAAATTAAGGAGCAAAACATGGAGTAAAACATGGAGCAAAACATGGAGTAAAACATGGAGCAAAACAAGGAGCAATTCATGGAGCAAAACAAGGAGCTTAATTCAAGGAGCAATTTAAGGAACCATTTATTTAAGGAGTAATTCAAGGAGTAAATTTTCCTATAAATAGATGTGTAATTGTAATGAATTAATTATCCAAAGTGTTCATTCCAATTGAGAGAAAAGCTTAGAGAGAAAAGCTTTTGTGAGAGAAAATTGAGAGTAATTTTCTTGGGTGTAATTGGGTTGTGAGTTGTGAGTGTTGTAAACACCTTGTGTAATTTCTCCCCTTTCAGTAAAAAGATCTGCAGTAGGTCCGGAGACGTAAGCAAGATTGGCCGAACTCCGTTATCAAATTTGTGTGTTATTTTTCTATTCTTGCTTTCTCATAAATCTCGCTTATTGGAAATTTGCGTAATTTCCCAACAACTGGTATCAGAGCTATTGGTGGTGATTTCTGTCAATTTTCTGCAAGGTTACTATTTACGTGAATAGTGAATTACGTTAATAGTGACATTTTGTCGACGATATTTGTTCGTTGACGTAGGTGTTCTAATACACGGTGGTTTGCAGAAATAGTCAGAAACGATCCAGAGGAAGTCAGATTTTAGTGGGAGCAATGGCCACAGATGAAGGAAGGGTGAAACTCGAGAAATTCGATGGCACAGATTTTGGGTTTTGGAAAATGCAGATAGAGGATTATCTGTATCAAAGAAATCTATATCAACCTCTCTCAGGGAAGAAACCAGAAGCTATGAAGGAAGAAGATTGGAATCTTCTAGACAGACAAGCCCTCGGAGTTATTCGATTGACGCTATCCCGTAATGTTGCCTTCAACATAGCAAAGGAAAAGCACACGGCGGGTCTTATGGCAGCTCTCTCCAATATGTATGAGAAGCCATCAGCCTCAAACAAAGTGCACTTGATGAGGCGTTTGTTCAATTTGCGGATGAATGAAGGCGCATCGGTAGCTCAACATCTCAATGAACTCAACACAGTCACAACCCAGTTGAGTTCAGTGGAAATTGAATTCGATGAAGAAGTACGAGCATTGATACTTTTGTCTTCTTTACCAGAAAGTTGGAATGCTACTGTCACGGCTGTGAGTAGCTCGTCAGGAAGCAATAAGTTAAAATTTGACGATGTTCGTGATTTGGTTCTCAGTGAAGAGATCCGACGTAGAGAGGTAGGTGAATCGTCAACTTCTTCAGTTTTGCATACAGAGTCAAGAGGAAGAAATTCAACCAAAGGGAATGGACGTGGCAGAACAGACTACCGAGGTAGATCAAAGGACAAGAGGTCCAAATCCAGGAATCCTAATAATTCCCATAGCTCGAAGACCATCGAGTGTTGGAATTGTGGAAGAACCGGGCACTACAAAAATCAGTGCAAAAGTGCACCGAAGGACAAACAAGTGAAGGCAGAGGCAAATGTTACTTCCACCTCAGGAGGAGACGATGCATTGATATGCTCTTTGGAGAGCAAGGAAGAATCTTGGGTGTTAGACTCTGGAGCATCGTTCCATGCTACTTCACAAAAAGAATTCTTCGAGAAATATGTCCCCGGAAACCTTGGAAAGGTATATCTTGGTGATGATCAACCATGTGCTATTATTGGCAAAGGTGTAGTGAAGATTAAGTTGAACGGATCTGTTTGGGAGCTGAAGGATGTCAGGCATATTCCCGATCTCAGAAGGAACTTAATCTCAGTCGGGCAGTTGGCCAGTGAAGGCTACACTACGATCTTCCATGGTGATGATTGGAAGATTTCAAAGGGTGCAATGACAGTTGCTCGAGGCAAGAAAAGTGGCACTCTTTACATGACAACAGAGGCACGTTGTTCAATTACAGTTGCAGCAGGCAATGAAACACCAAATCTGTGGCACCAGAGACTAGGCCATATGAGTGAAAAAGGGATGAAGATTATGCATTCAAAGGGAAAACTTCCAGGTCTACAGTCTACGGAGATAGACATGTGCGAAGATTGCATACTTGGAAAGCAAAAGAGAGTCAGCTTTCAGACAAGTTGCAGAATCCCAAAGAAGGAAAGGCTAGAGCTTATTCACTCTGATGTTTGGGGACCAACGACCGTCTCATCTATTGGTGGGAAACGCTACTTCGTGACTTTCATCGATGATCACTCTCGGAAGGTATGGGTTTACTTTCTAAAGCATAAGTCTGAAGTATTTGAGGCTTTCAGAAGATGGAAAGCTATGGTGGAAAATGAGACGGGTTTAAAGATCAAAAAGCTCAGAATCGATA